>JAPVCG010000076.1:491999-795819 GCA_029606305.1 Paecilomyces fulvus | reverse complement strand
AAAAAAAAAAAAAAAAAAAAAAAAAAAAAAATAGAAAATAGAAAGCAAAGATCTGTGCCTCATATGGCATAAAACAAAGGAAATGGCAAGAACCCGCCACCTTAGATTGTCAATTATAAGCTATTCCAAGGGCATTAATTTGGGGCTGACTGATTGGGGAATCTATTGGTTAGCTATAGGTAAGGTCGGACCTCCAGGTACGCCAGAAACACTCGGCAGAGTTTCGTAGCACTTTAAGTTGGAAGCAAATAGTGGTTAATAACAATTACCTGCTATTGACTATTCACCGATAAACTTGATAAAGTATTATTACTTTATTGTCTATGCCACAATGACTTGGGTGCTTAGTAAGCAGCAACATCGCTGGAAGGGAGCAATCGAGTCCCCGATGCGAACCACTACATCTCTCCTCGAAACTGTCTATCGAACAACAATATTGATGTTTTAGTGAGCGATAACCAGCCCCTTTATGGTCGCGGTAGACGTTAGGGCCTACCGAGACAAACCACCAAGCGAGCTGCAACAGGACAGGAGCCACTAACATGCGCGCGGTACCATTCTTGGAGAGCTACTTAGGTACCTAGGAGTGCTTGATGAAAACCTGTGTTGCTTCCTGTTAGCCGTCCGTCACCTCACGGATATAGCAGGCTAGTTTGGAACGCGAGACCATACGATTGTCAACGGATTGCGGATACCTTGAGATACGGGAACACATCGATTCCGCGCGGTATGTCTTCCACATAGCATTTCTCGAAAGCCCTACTAACATTTCCGCTTTAGTTGTCACGGATTCCCTATATCTAGCTCAATATCTGGTTTCAAGTCTTCCGCTCTTTCCTTACAGCGTCCACAAAGCTTCTGTATTTCCGTCATATCACTTTCGGTATCTCCTGCACCCATCGCAGAAGCTCGCTGCCCTGGCATATGAGAGTTGTTCCCAGCAAGAACTATTCACTATTACCCAGCTACAATGGCACTTCCAGCATCCTCGCCGTCTTCTAAAGATCCTCTCGAGAAAAGCAGCGACGGTCGCCCTCGGTTCCATGGCTGTTCAAGTATACGTGAATTCGAGTTTTTGGGGAAACTGGGGGAGGGTACCTTTGGGTAAGTCGGTCATTCGCATGATCAAGACGTGGGAAACTGAGCTGTCACCATAGTGAAGTTTACAAGGCCAGGTCTAAAAGAAATGGGGCGATCTTCGCTTTGAAGAAGATATTGATGCACAATGAAAAGGATGGGGTAAGAGTCTAGCCACGGTCTCGAAAATAGCCCGCTAATCTATTTTTCTAGTTTCCCATTACCGCGCTCCGTGAAATAAAGCTCCTCAAAATGCTCTCGCATCCGAACATACTTCAGCTGCAAGAGATGGCTGTCGAGCGGAGCAAGGGTGAGCAATTCCGTCTCGATGAGAGACTTAGACGCTGACAATCTATGTCAGGCGAAGGACGGAAAAAGCCGAGCATGTATATGGTCACGCCTTATATGGAACATGACCTATCAGGCTTGCTAGAGAACCCTAAAGTTCATTTTAGTGAGCCTCAAATAAAATGTTACATGTTACAGCTCCTGGAAGGACTTCGATATTTGCACGAGGTAATACAACTGACGTGGAAGGTCCGAGGCATGACTGACTGTATGACAGAACCGCATCCTGCACCGAGACATGAAAGGTTAGATATCTGCCAGAATCTCCGGAGCCATGTGACTGATTTGACCTAAGCCGCGAATCTACTCATTAGCAATAAGGGCATCCTTCAAATCGCCGATTTTGGACTTGCGCGGCCGTACGATGAACCGCCACCGCAGCCTGGCAAAGGCGGCGGTGAGGCTAAAAGGGATTATACGACGCTTGTGGTCACTCGATGGTACAGGCCTCCAGAGCTTCTACTTCAACTTCGTCGATATACCACCGCCATTGATATGTGGGGAGTTGGGTATGATTGTTCCTTTCTATTTCCTGTTTGGATTCGCTCTTATAGGCTTTAGGTGTGTCTTCGGCGAGATGTTCAAAAGGAAACCAATACTGGCCGGCAACAGCGACCTTAATCAAGCACAACTAATTTTTAGCCTGGTTGGCACACCTACTGAGGAGAACATGCCCGGCTGGAGTTCGTTACCAGGATGCGAAGGGGTCAAGAACTTTGGTTCCAAACCTGGTAACCTCGCCCAAGTCTTCAAAGAGTAGGTTCCTTTCGTAGCTCGTTTTCTTACATACCAGATCTTAACTCTTCTCGCAGTCAAGGTCCTGTAGCCATCTCGCTACTTACAGAACTCCTAAAACTTGATTGGCGCAAGAGAATAAACGCCATAGATGCACTCAAACATCCTTATTTCCAAACGCCCCCACTGCCAGCCAAGCCAGGAGAGCTACCTCAATTCGAAGATTCTCACGAGCTCGACCGCAGAAAGTTCCGCGGACAACGAGCGGCTCCGCCTCCGGCACCTGCGGCAGGCTCCGCTGCAATGGGCCCAAACGCCGAATGGGCGACAAAACCTGAAGGGCGAGCAACTGCAGAAAGTAGAAGTGCTCGAATACCTGGAGCAGCCCGACCAGGCCATGCTAATGCTCCTATGCGACGACCTGCTGATGCTCAAGCAAGGCAAGGGTTGGATGATGGGCATCATCTTCCTGCTTGGCAAAGGGACAGGCTTCCGCCAAAGCCACCGGTTTCAGCTCATCATCAACAGCGACGCGATAGACCGCAACAAGCGCACGTTGGCGGGCGTCCCGACAACCGGGTAGACTCTTACGTTCCGAGATATGGCGGCACACGAGATCGATCCCGGGACCGCGATGTCGATACTCTGAGATCAGAGGCTGAGTGGCGTGAGTCTAGATCAGACCATCCACGTCACACAGACAGAAGAGACGTTGACCGCGACTACTCACGAAGGCGTAGTCGCAGCCCAACTTCGAGAGATCGAGGGCGGGAAGCGGATCAAAGCTACAATGTGTACCGTCGCTAATCTAACGAACTTCTAATGCCAGCACTGTCTAGAGACATTGTTGCTGTCTCCCTTTTATGACCATGTTCCTCGATATTACTCATGAGCATTATGGGTGTATGTTTCTTAATTCATTCAGCGAGCTGATTTTTGGAGCTCCTCCGGAGCTGATATCTTCTTTAACCAGATGTTTTCTGGTTTTGGTGCCCGCAAGGTCACATACCAACTGGGAACAGGGACGGACTGGAAATCAGGTGCTGGTGTGAGGTATCAATCTTTTTATGACTGTAATATATAGCACTGCAATGGCGATAATCGCTGTTTAAACATGAGCTTCCGTTGAGGGGAGCATATAATTCCACAGACGTAACTGCGATTTTTTGTCCCTTTTTTTGTCCGCACCTTTCCCATCAATCTAACCCAAAACAACCATAATCAATGTGGTAGTTGTCTGTCAGTCTATGGACAACCTGATATCAGATGGACAACATGATGATGAATTCAAATCGGTGATAACGGCCTGTCCGTAAGAGATCAAAGTTATTCTTTAATAAAGGATGCGTGTCATGATCCGAGCTGTGTTCCACCAGTTAGTCTCAGGAATTGAATGGATATTTCAGATGATTAGGCTTCATACATGAAAGGCTCTCGAGTCTCTCGTACAGATCTTTGATAGTGGCGGTATCGACGCTGCTGATATCAGCCATCAGATAGGCGACCTGGTTTCTGTTAGCATGCGCTCTTGGATAGGATGGTTTCTGTGACATACATCGCCTCTGCTGTCGGTCATCTGCTTGTCAACGTTGTGATCGCCAAGGATTTCGTTCACTGGAAACGTCAGCACGAAGTCAGATATTTAGGGGTCCAGTTAAACTATTCATACCTTTGCGGAGGACACCAGGAATGTTGCGATGGATGTAGATAACCTGAAGAGATATTAGCAAACTTGTCTTAACGATTATGATGTTGAGAGACGTACTCTAGCGTGGTCGGGTTCATCCATCGTCAACGAGCGAAGGTTGACTTCTGGGAGGTTTACGGCTCCTAGAGTGGTTCCCTCATTCACGTATCTGACGAGAGCTTCGCCAACCTCGATACCAATTGCACTTTGAGCCTCTTCGGTACTGCCTCCAATGTGAGGAGTAAGGATAATGTTCTTGAGACTACGCAGGTCACTGATGAAGGGGTTAAGATCGCTGTTGAAGTAATCTCCGTTGCCTGCTGGCTCGTTGGGGTACACATCAAGTGCAGCACCGGCGATCCTTCCGGAGCGCATAGCGTGGATCAACGCAGGAATGTCGACGACGCTGCCTCTGCTGGCATTAATCAAATAGCTGCCCTCTTTCATCTGTTCGAGTTGCTGCTGTCCGATCATATTTTTCGTCTCTGGCAGCTCAGGAACGTGGCAGGTGACGAAGTCGGCACCCTTGAGGAGAGCCTCGAGGGTAGGTACTTGGCGTGCTGTTCCCATCGCCATCAGGTTCACCACGTCATAATAAATTACGGACATTCCCATCGCTTCCGCGAGGACCGACAACTGGGAACCGATGTGGCCATATCCGATTATACCTGTGTGAGGTGGTTAGATACGAAGAACGACGCTTCTCGGGGAGACCATATTGAGGTTTCCTTACCTAGAGTCTTCCCACGAATCTCCCAGCACTTGTTGCTCACTTTGTTCCACGTCCCGCTGTGCATTTCCATCGAGCGATCACCCAGCTGCCGAGCCAGAGCAATGATCTCCGAAATGACCAGTTCAGCCACGGAACGAGAGTTACTGAAGGGAGAGTTGAAAACCGCAATTCCGTGATTTGCAGCATATTGTAGATCGACTTGGTTGGTTCCAATACAGAAACACCCAATGACGATAAGATTTTTCGCTTCCTTCAGCACTCGAGCCGTGAGCTTCGTCTTGGACCGGATACCGATCACATGCACGTCTCTGTAGGAAGCAGTCAGCAATCCGGTCGTCGAAACATGAGCACAGAATCAACTGCTAACCTGATCTTCTCGATCAACTGGTCCTCTGGCAGTGATGACTTGAGAAATTCTACTTGGTAGCCCTGCTTGGAGAGTATGTCCCGTCCCGTTTGATTCACATTCTCAAGGAGAAGAATTTTGATATCTTCCGTCGCAAAAGGCTTCAGCTGTTTAGCTGCAGACGTCGCTGCCCGACTCAGGACAGAGCCTCCATGACTGGACGGTGAGTGAAATGTAGTAATAGGAGAAGTCGAGAGGCTCAGACTCGCAGAGACCTGACGAGCCAATTCGCTTGGGTTCACACCGATATCTCTCGCAGCTGACATGACGGTTGAATTCTATGCGGACAGTATCTTCCGAGTCATACAACGGAGGGTAAGTAAGACGGTGGACCTCTCAAAAAATATATCCATGAATGCGTCAGACCATCACCGAAAACCGGAGGTGGGTCTTTCAGATGTATGGGTGGCGCATGAAATTTACATGACATTTATTACGGCTCGGTGGGGGGGCGGATGAGAAAATCTTCAGCGAGGTAATACTACTTTTTTAACTGCACGCACTCCATTGCCATCTCACGACGGCGAATTTCGGTAATCAGCCAACACGCGATTTAACTAGTTACAATTTTTTCAACCAAATGACCATAGTTTCTTAATGCAACTGGAAACGCCTAAAGTCCAAAACCATGCCCACGAGCTGTGACCCGGACCATGGGTTGCCATCTATCATGGTTATGGACGAATATTTGCCTTTGCACGCTGGGGAGTTTCATTCGCCAACATTTACAGTCATCGTATGTTCGAATCGGAACGTTATTAATCGCTTCTGGTCTCTGAATTTGCAAAGTAGAACATGCTCTATTGATCTATTAGATCTTGAGATCCTGGACCTTCTCTGCAACATCTGCTGCCTTAGGAGCCGACTTCTTTTCCTGCTTTCCTTTAGTCTTCTGAGAGGTGGTATCCTTCGGGAGTTCCTTCGTGTAGGGAATAAACTCAGGCGCTCCTGGGATGTATTTTCGAAGAGGTTCAGGAACGACGATGCCCTTGGTCTTGAGTTAGCTGCGTTACTAGCAAACAGACATCCTGGGTGGGCAAAGCTTACATCCTCAGTCTGGTAGTTTTCCAAGACACAGCAGAGGGCTCGTTCCGTCGCACATAGAGTGGAGTTTAGCGCGTGCACATATGACTTCTTGGTGTCGGTGGTCTTTTTGACGCCATAGCGGATTTCCAAAGCGCGAGACTGGTAATCGGTGCAATTAGAGCACGACACCAACTCCTTATACTCGCCTTGGAAGGGGAACCACGCCTCTAGGTCGTATTTCTTAGATGCAGCATTATTCAAAGCCCCCGAAACGATAGCAACAATCTGGTATGGAAGTCCAAGGGATTGATAAAACTCTTCCGAGGTCGCAATCATTTGGTCGAAGACTTCCCAAGAATTCTCAGGCTTGGTTAAGATAAACTGTTCGATCTGTAGCAAAGTGAGCAATAAGCGTAACCTGTGATTAGGGAGGGAAATTACCTTTTCGAACTGGTGGACTCGGAAAATACCCCATGCGTCCTTGCCGTGGGCACCGGCCTCCTTTCGGTAGCAAGTACTATAGCCGGCGTATCTGACTCTGCTTAGTATCTAAGATTGCGCGTGGGAATAAATTGTACTTACTTGATCGGAAGATCCTTTTCCTGAAGCCATTCGCTGTCGTGAAGAGCAGACAAAGGCTGCTCCGAAGTAGCAATAAGATACTTGTCGGTCGATTTGTCCTCGCTTTCGGTAACCTTGTAAAGTTCCTCATCGAACTGTTCCAACTGCGCAGTCTTCGCCATGTAGTCCCTCAGCATAAACTGAGGTGGCTGGTTTGGCTTGTACCCTTTCCTCCAAAGGAACTCCAAACCGTAGTTGATCAGAGCAAGGTTCAAGAAAAGTCCATAGCCAGTCAGACAATATCCGCGGTGACCGACGATCTTGACTCCGCGCTCAGGATCATAGCCGTCTAACCGGGTGAGCACCTCATGATGTGAGAGACAGTCACGCTTTTCCACCACGGTATTCGCGGGCGCCCATTTCCTGATCACAACGTTGTCATCCTGAGAATCTTGGTATCAGTGATTTCGTCCACCCCGAAAAAATCCTCTCTATCATGGAGCTCGTACTTCATTGTTGCTGATAGGAACAGAATCATGGACATAGTTTCCAATTGTCTTGATCTTCCTGTCCCGCTCCGCTTCTTTTTGAACCGCAAAGTCCTCCGCGTCCTTTTTTTCCTTCTCCAGCTTCGCCTTCTCCTCTAGCAGAGCACTAGCATCCTCCTTGTTCTAGGTTCGGGAATTTGCTCGTTAGCTTGCAGAATGACTGCGAGATATCGAAAATATACAAGCTAACCTTCTTCTTTTGGCCGATCTCTTTCTGAAGAGCGTTCAGTTTGGATCCCACCTGCATCACATTGAACCGAGCTATAATGACAGCCAATAGATCAGTATATGCGATATTACGGGATGTAATGGAACAGATCACGATCGGAAACTTACCACGACGGGCACCCTCGTACAAGGAAATGACTTCGTCAACGGCCTCTTCGGGAGCGAAGCGGCGGCGTTGACTCTCCTTTATCTTGTTGGGATCGCCGCCACGATCAGTGATAAAGTCCGCGAGGTCAAGCATGTTGGATTCGAGCTATTAAAACGATAGACGGTATGTGTTCGGATTTGTTCGACGATGACCCCGCCGAGCAGCACAACGAGGAGGAGCAACGGATACCTGATCAGAGCGCAAATAATGTTTATGGCTAGCGAGGGGTAAACTTTCAAGTGACTGGAACACACAAGTCACAGGACTCCAAAAGTGCGTGGCATGAAGCGAAGAGGGGCAACCACTCAAAACCAATTTAACCAGTTAGGGGTCTGGGGTCGTGTGTAAGACCTTCAAACTTTTCCAGGATCCCCCACCAACTTAATACGGTACTCGCCTTGGTACGGCTAATACTAATATGTACATAGTAGTGGTAAGTCCAGTACTTCACGACCGCATGCAGCAAATTTGATAATAATACAGAGTACTAATAATGTAACTAGTTAGTTATATATATATATATATATCAATTCCTAGAGGTGTCCTAACCTCTTTCGACAACAATTATCTGCCATACTCACTGCCGCCCAAAGTACCCACCTGCATAGCTACTATGTATTAATACATCACAGTATTAACTATTACTGTTATTATTAGTTATTACCAGCAGTCATGACTCATACATACTCTTTCCTCTCTTGGCCACCGCTGGCTAGGTCTGTATTATCACCGTAACATACGATAATATGTACGTTGGACAGAAGACCCTCAATCATCGCTCCCAGTTGCTTTCTAGGAGCATTCACCGACCTCCAAAATGATTTCCGGTTCCATGACCTCAAAACAACAATAGCATTTCTCTAGCACATATCTATATTACTTAGGTACTACTCACAGCGCATTACTGGAACATGCCACGGCTATCCAGAAAGAAAATCAGACCTGCATCCTAACCGAAACCGTAACAGGTGCATAAGAAAATACAAGAGACGCCCTGAGATACTAGAACATCAACTGATGCACCCCGAACTAAGAAAAGGCAAAACCAAAGAAAAGATTAAACACCGCCGAAACGGAACATCCTCAAGCATGAATCTCCTCTCTTTCCGACATTGTGAAGGGCACCATAACACCACAGATCAAGTACACAGCCTCCGTTGAAATGCATCGTTTCCTCCGCCTAAGGTAATGTCTTCGCCAATCATCTACCCCCACCCCTGTTATGATCACATGAGTATGCATTTGCTACCGCCTGCTGGCTGGGACGGATTCTGTGCTTTCTCG
Source organism: Paecilomyces fulvus (assembly GCA_029606305.1). Classification (NCBI taxonomy): domain Eukaryota; kingdom Fungi; phylum Ascomycota; class Eurotiomycetes; order Eurotiales; family Thermoascaceae; genus Paecilomyces; species Paecilomyces fulvus. The sequence goes on along the minus strand of JAPVCG010000076.1, from coordinate 787,038 downwards.
ATCTCCCCGATCATTAAGTCGAAAGCCTTGGCGACATTGTAATCGAGACGAGCACTGGCCTCCGTGAAAGCACAGCCAAACTCCTCCCCTAGCTGCCAGCCCTCCTCGAGGGACACTTGTCGTTGTTCAGATTTCAGATCGCTCTTATTTCCTACTATTACTAGAGGCACCCAATCGGCCCCCTGGGACATGCAATTAGTTTGGTTACTATTTCTATTAGGTGGGATAATTGATGCTCACCAAATGATTCAGTATCTTGTCCCGAATAACCCTGACCATATCAAAGGACTGGCGAGATGCCACTGAGTAGACAATCATGTATCCATGAATTCCAATAAAATGCTTTGAGTTCAGAATACTGTATTCATCCTGCCGAAACTTTAGCATCGACTACAGTTGTAAGGCGACATGCATGTTACCTGTCCAGCTGTATCCACGATTTCCGTCGCAAATTCTTGTCCTTTGTGCTTGATAATGCGGCTAAATGTGTTCTCGATTGTAGGATAATAACTCTCTACGAAGTGATGATCAACGAAACGAACTGTGAGTGAAGATTTGCCTGGGAGAAGATCAGCACGGAAGTGTACCTGTCAACCGGGAGGAGGCCGATGAGCCGACTGATAGAAGCAACGTACCTACTGAGCGGCTGCCAACAATGGCTATCTTTCGTTGCTTAGGCGGTGCTGGCATCTTGAACGACGAGCTCTCAAGTAACCGAACCTGGGCTATTGAGGCAAGCTAAAAACAGCAGCGTTGATGGGATGAGAACAGGTTCCCAGTGTACACCACCACCGAGAATGTACCTCGAGCCAAGGGCTTGTCTCTTCTTTGATGCCTAATTAAATCGAGCAAGAAGAACCTAGGTCTTCACGAGGGCACCGTAAGTCAATGTCCTCGAACAACAAGCGAGAGGCCAGGTTCACAGCTATTCGAATTTTTCAGTGGCAAGGTATACGCTCCAGAACAGATGTGGATACAGAGGTGAAAAATTAGGGGAAATCTAAAAGGGAGGATAATCGCTTCAAATGCCACCTCCGAAGACGGGGGTGACTTGGAAGAAATGATGGAATTGATGATGAACGATGGTCTGGAGTCGAGATCATCCCGGCCTTGCGGGACTCGTAATTACTTAGAAGTACTCGTAACTACTGCAGGTGGTAAGTACTAGTCCTGCGGCTGCTGCTGGAGCTTACCAAGACTGGTAGGCGGTATGTGATCCACTGGCAGAAGATCTGATGCCGATGGACTTATCATGTCTACAGATAGCGGATCATGGTTCCGATAGCAGTAGCTTTGATAAGGTACCACGACGTTAGATATACTTCTTTACAGGAAATGTTGTTCCAGTTCTTGATCACTGTCCTTTCTGGAAGCATTTTACCATGAAATGGTAATCAAATGTTTGCAAATGGAGTTAATCGCGTTTAGTTTCTCACATGGATAACTATTTACAAAGATAACGCAGATTAGACATATCGATGGGAGATACTGAATTCGTACCATCCCACTTTAAAGAAAACAATTCATGTTTCTCCGATTTGCGGATGCAGAGATCCGTGAGCTGCTAGCTCCTAAGTTTCATGTAGATTATGAAACAAAAGAGGTATAACAGATACTTTACCACTAGGATAACTACCAATCAAAGTTTCGCTGAATACATTCATATGCAGCAATGGAAATGAGGCTAGATAAGGTCCGAGTATGTCGCATACAATTGTCTCCTGCATGTGTTGTTGTCGTGACACCCATACCGCAATCCTGGTCACTTAAGATTTGTTTGACACAAACGATGAATCTCGTGGACTCCAGCATTAATACTCACTTTGAGAAGAATAAAAGTGTAAAAATTCTGATTCAGACATTGCGACCCCCTCATGCGAGGCACTCATAGATGAACCCAGTAGTGCAGCTCCACAGATATTCGATCTTTATCGGGTGGGAAAGCAACGAACTTTGATTCCCCTTGCACTTGTCAGACACTTGGACCCGTCCGCACACAGAAACTGGTTGGATGATATTTGTGCGTCAAATGGAACCTTCCTTCTCATACTGTCGAATTCTTTCCACGAGCCCTTGTAATCGTGACGTGAAGCTGGACACCTGATCTTGCTCCCTTCCCAAGCAGTGTAGTTCTTCTTCAACCTTTTTATGGTATTGAAGGAACTCCTCGACAGTGGCCAAAACCCGTGAAAGACCATTGCCGCGGAGAGAATGCTTCAGGCATGCGCGAACATCTGCATCCAAGGACAATGTACACAGCAGAATTGATAGATATCCAAATGCGACATTAGAATGTGTCTGTACAAAAGAATTGGCCTGAAGGGTTGTTAGATCTGCAACAATGATGTGTAACGGGGCCTTACCTCAGAGACCGCCTCAAAGCTTCTCGAGAACAAAGACAGAAGACGGTCAAGTAAAGACCCAGACTCCGTCATCTCCTCAAGAATAAGTTTCCTGGGCGTTGCAGTCTCCTCTGTCAAATTGATCAAAGTCCCAAGAGCTAATATCACAGCGTCTAGTGTTTCCTTCCTCTCCGCACTTAACATCTCAGAAACTCGCTCAAAGTCATTTAGGATTATTTCGGTCAGACTTCTAACCAGGTCAGGAGTGGAAAAGTCCTCGCAGAGCGACGTGTTATTGTTCGTAATGTTCAGCACAAGTCGTATGTAAAGAACCCGAATGTCCTTCATATGATGATCATGGTGCTCATTAAGGGAATGAAGTAAATTTCCAAGATAACAAACCGCCTTTATTGGGTTTTCGCGATCATCTTCGAGCACTGCCGGCGAAACAGTATATGCTTCAAGGATAGATAAAGTATATTCCAGAATCGATAGTCTTTCGGGACTTGAGACATCTCTCGGTTGGGCGGAACATCGTACTAGGAGTTCGACTATTTTTTCTAGTAAGGTATTTGGGATCCTCTTCATGGCGTCAATTCGATCGCAGCATTCACGCAGGGTCAACCAAATGCATCGAAGGCCAAGTATCCGCGGAGAAAACCAAGACTGTAGCTGATTGGGAGGAAACACTGTACGAAAGTGCGAACATAGATCGTGGATAGCCGTTTGTCCATCTTTGGGCAGACCAAAGCGTTTCTGCCTGGAAATCACGAGGATATCATCCTCTAATTTAAGCAAATCTGGACACAATCGCAAAACTTGCGGCCAAAATAACAGCAAAACATCCGAGTGCGGTGGGCCGTTCGAAAGGATTAGTCCATAAGCACAGAGCGCAAGATACGAACAGGTGATATCGAGTTGATCGGAGATACAGCCGGCAAGCCGCCGGTCGAACCCATGCTCGAGAAACCGTAGGCTGAACTGACGATCGCTAAGTCTTCTGCAGAGCTGTATTAGAGCACTTCGCCGGCTAGATATTGAGATGGAGCCATCTTCTATGTCTTCCAACATGGAATTGACGGTTCCCTGAAAATGAGCACTGCCACCTGCGCGTCTCAGCTCATGGATGCTGCGAATAGAGTTGGCGCGAGTACTCTCCTCGTCATCTACAATTGATGAAATCGTAGCCGCAGAGTCGCTTTGAGGCTGCGGTTGCGGTTGCGCCGTCTGTAGGAGCCCTGATAGATCTCCATGCCCAGCATCATCAGAAGCACCTGCTTCACTCAAGAAAGATCTCTGACGTGCGTATGTGACCTTCGATCCGCTAGATAGAGAAGAGGTTAACCGAGACCTTCGGTTCGTTTGAGTCATTTTCCCTGAATGGCTACTGGGACCGGGAGACACGAAAGAGTCCTTAGACGATATTTTCGAGTCATCATCAATACCAGGAAGCTCCAGCGGGCATCTTCCAGGTCCTTCTTGGACACTCAAAGAGTCCACGATTCTCTTTCTTCCCGGTGTGTCTGACCCGGATGGATTTAATTTGTCTTCTTGTTTACTATTCGATGTCGACGGATTGTTTGATTTCATATCATTTGACGGAGAAGAGACACCGGTTTGTCTTCGTGGGCTTTCATCTGAGAGGGGTCGCTCCGAGGGCTCCGTAATCAATTGCTTTTTTCTTGGATGCGCAAGGACCTTACGCGCCCCGTGAGTTGAACGAATGTCGGAAGATAAAGAGTCATCGGAACCGGTAAGTTGTTCGGTCTCTGTACCCTTAATGTTTCCCAAGCCTATAGAGACATCCGGCGATCGAGAATAGTCTTCGATTAATGACAATGATGAGTTTGAGCGTTTCAGTGAAGAATCGCGTATTTCAGGGAACAGGCTGGTTCGATTTTGGAGCTCGGCACCTAGCGGCGCGTTACTCTTTGCTCGAAGATCATCCAAGCCGGGCGTATCATCAATTTCCCGGCTTCCAAGTCCTATTGCTGATATGTGAGGAGGACCACTAAGAGACTTGCGACTAGGATTATGGGTTCGCTGTCCGGGCCCGCTTGATGTTGGTTTATTGCGTTTGTTTCGACCTTCATCTGCATGTCGTCCGTTCTCACTGGAAGCAGATGAGTGATAATGTGCATTCTGAGGAGAGACAATCTCTGGGGTGTCGCTGGAGAAATGGGGAGTAGCGTATCTCTGCGGAAACACCCCAGACCCAGTTGCTGGTTCAGTGGAACTTAGATGCGCGTGTCTCGGAGAGATGATATTCTGCGTACCCCTCGCGCCCAACCTCGAAGCTTTGCCATATGTCACCAATCTGCGGCTGCGCTTCGACGCTTCATGAGTGCCAGCCATAGCCAGTTCAGTCTAGCCGTCCTGGAATCAAGTCAGACATACGATTTGCGCGGGATTAGCGTGGCCATTGGTGACAGAGAGGAGGTCTCTGAGAAAGAGGCTCAACCACTAGACGGGAACCTGGCATGCTAAAGAATCAGCCAAACTGTAGTCCCTTGAGCGAGATCCCATCAAAGACCTCATAAACCGAGGAATTCCTGGAGCGAAGAAGAGTTGGATTAGAATGACATGCAGAACGCAATCCTATATCCATGTTGTAATGAGAATCCCCGCTTGCGGGAGGACGTGCGCACCGCCAGGCTGGAATTATCTTACAGAAGTTTGCTTTATTCCCGAACCTCCCGTTGCTATGTTATCAGTAATAGGCACGGATGGGAGTTAAGTCTCCCTTTTTTCGCGATTTCTTGGCTTTCAGGTTCTCTGTCAAGACAACTAACATCCCTTGGGAAGATAGGTCTTGTAGTAATAGTATGCGCAGTTAGAAGAAGTTGAGAATGCGACTAGTTGGACAGATATATGCCGTGTGGGTGAAGATCATCGCACACTAAAGTACTAAGGGTGTCTGAAGCTTGTATCTAAGTTAGTCTTCTTGAGATATGTAACTATCTCCCAGTAGTACTGCTAAATCCTTGGCGAAACACCAAAATTTCGCTACTGCTCTTGTGCGGAAGGCGGTCTGTTGGGCAGAACAACGAACTTTGCCCCCATTTGCTTGTCCACCTGTGCATTTTGTAGATAAGAGAATACAAAGTACAGTAGTAGAAGGTGAGAATAACATACTAGGCAATCATTAATCAATATAATGAGCCTAAGAACCATCTGCAGATATTGAAAGCCATGCGTCGCGATAAGACGGAACCAGTTGCGTGACAATGATAGCATCTTGCCAGCTTGAATAAAAGACTTGTCATTATTGCTTTTCTTCAATAGATGCCTGGCTCTCTTGCAACCCAAATTTATCCTCTTTCTCGATCTGAAATGTCATCTCGGACGCTAAGAGTTGAAATGGCAAGAATAACTCAAGCCCAGGCAGACCCCAGAATAGGGCTGGTGCAGTTGAGAACTCGTTGCCCACAGCCGTCTTTTTAAATGCTGCGCCCGAGTTCAGGTTACTATTATACAATTCCTGTCTAGATTCTGAGGGAACCTGTTGCCATGAAGTACTTACTTCCATGTCAACTCGAAAAGTCTGCTAGAAAATGTGGGTTCTGAAAGAGGCGAAGTTCTCTGGGGTCAGATAAGACCCCGCATGGGCTAGGCCTTACCAGTTAGCGAGTTAGCGATACTAGAAGTTGGGTGTTAACCTACAAGGCTTAGTTAGTTAACTACAAGTTGCCTTAGTCCAACTTAGCCCCGCCAAGCTAGTAGCCCTTGCCCAGAACACAACCGCACGCTCATAAAATGCTCAATTGCTGTCACACTTTACTCGACATACAAGAAGCTCCGAAGGCAGACGGCAGCGTTCAGATCATCGGCCAACCTTCGGGTACGTCCATACCACAAGATATTACCCCTTATCTCCCGAGGCTTCCGTATACTTAGACTCCACCTTACGGAGCTCTCTGAAAGAGGCAGTCCTACCTTTCCAAGTGTGCGACTAACCGTTCTAGAAAGGTAATGAGATAAGAGACCGACCCAACCAAGTGATCTCCTCAAGCCAAACAACAGAGGAAGATCTGTTACATTCCAGTGAAATAAAAAGAGAGACGACCATCTGTACAAGCAAATACAGTTTCATATTTGCTGTATCTAAGACTTGGCCCTGTCAGAGAGGGGCCTGAAATCATACTAGCCAGCCATCTCTGCTACATCATTTACTACAGAGTTACTTCCTATCATGGCGCATACTAAAACTGAATCTGTTCCTTCTCCAGCGCAAGGCGTTGGGCCGTTCTACAGACCGGACGGTGAGAAACCAACTGCAACCGTCTCGAAGGATGTCTCTTATGACAACGTCCATGTTCTTCCTCAGACACCCCAATTAATTGCACTGTTAACGTATGAAACCGGCGCCTTCATCTTCCAGATCGAGTTTGCTAATATTGTCACAGCATGATTAGAGATGAGCGAACCGGGCGTGCAGATTTCATATTTTATTCGAATCGAATCATTCGTCTGCTGGTGGAGGAGGGTTTGAATCATCTTCCTGTCGTGGAGCAAACTGTTACGACACCAGTTGGTCGATCCTATCTCGGTGTAAGATTTCAGGGGAAAATCTGCGGTGTGTCAATCATGAGAGCAGGAGAGGCTATGGAGCAGGGACTGAGAGACTGTTGCCGATCGGTGCGCATCGGGAAGATCTTGATTCAGAGGGATGAAGAGACGTGTAAACCAAAGCTCTTCTATGAGAAACTTCCCACTGATATCGCACAGAGATGGGTTCTCCTTCTCGATCCCATGTTTGCAACAGGTACACCTCGTTTTCATGCATAACCCCTCGTTCCCTCCTTATGCCGTTGCTGATATGATTTAGGCGGGTCGGCAACATTAGCAGTAGAGGTCTTGAAAGCAAAGGGTGTTCCAGAAGAACGCATACTCTTTTTGAACCTCATTGCTAGCCCTTCTGGGGTAGCTGATTTCGCTGAACGGTTCCCAAAACTCAGAGTGGTGACTGCATTTATTGATCAAGGGTTGGATGAAAAGAAGTATGCACTTATCAAAACTATTGTCTGCTCATAACTAATCCCTCCACCTACAGGTACATCATCCCAGGCCTAGGTGACTTCGGCGACAGATACTACACGTTATAGGTTATACCAAGAAACTGTGGGGATTGCGATCACAGGACATGGTGCGGACCTGCAGTATCCTTTTCAATGAGTGTAAATCATCATAGAGATAGCCATAGAATGGCAGTATCATCAGTAAACATGACTTTCAAAGCTTAAAATTATAATCTTATTAAAATATCAATAGTCATCCGCATAAGGATCTCCAGCTTCCCCGTAGTCTTTCGAATCAGCTAGTCGATCAGGAGAAGCAGGTGATCTGCGAAGCTGTGTTCCACGGGAATCACCGTCTTCATATTTATCGGCAGCGCTCTTTGCCACAGCATCGCAAGCGTCCACCCAGTCTGAATAAACGTCCACGGCAGCAGAGAGATCTATAATACAACTATCATTATAGAACCGGTAAGATAGGACGGGTAGCTACTCACAGTTGATGCCAGTCTGGAAGCGCTGACCGCAGACCTTGCAGGACAGATTACCCAGCCCCAGCTTCTTGTCTAATTTCACTATTACAGAGTTCTCGTGATTGCAGAATAGGCATGAAAATGTCGTGGGGAGAGGCTCTCTCTGGTCCGATCTTAGCTTCAGTTAAGTTAAGATAATACGGTCGCTTAAGACGTACCTTCTTGGGTCCCTGCGGTTGCCGACTTGATTTCTTTCTTTTACCCTGAGAACGGGGGGTTATAGGTTAGCAAAGAATAAGAATTTGAAGATCCCCAATAACAGTGGGATAATCGTACCATCTTGCAGTTTCCCGACCTAAGGAGTGTATAGCCCTTCTACCAAGGTACCTACGGGCCGATCGTAGCTACCTAGTCTGATCAAAGCTGATATGTCTGAAGTCGACGACAAACGACCTCCTCTCCAAGAGTAGATGTAAACCCACAGGCTCAAGCGCAGCTGCAGGTAAGCTGAAACGGAAGAAAGGCTAAGACTAGAGTCGGGAAGAGAGGCGCTGCAAAGAGATCATTGAGGAGCCTAGGCAGTGACAGCTGTCGGGCAAGCGATGAACACTCGTAGCTTAGGTAATTATCTTTCGGTGGGGAGGGGGGCAATAGTACTAGTAATACCTTTAGGATGGTGCTTGTGTAATTTATTAAGCGCCATAGGCGGTAATTACGAATACGTAATTATCATGGAGCATATATGTCACGTGCGAAACAGTTTGATTATGTAATTGGATTGTCAATTTAGGGTCGCCGCCTCGCTTAACCGAGTTTTGTGTGGGATTTCGTTTTCAATCTCGCATCCGCTGCATCGACTCGAACCGAAATCAACCACCAGCGCTTGTGGTGCGATACAATTGTCTGTCTTTCGACGTTGTAAGATAGACTCGAGTCGCAATTATGGCTGTTGGAAAGTGAGTACAATCCCCCCCTCAATCCCAAGTTGATTCTTTTCCTTCCGACTTCAGATCTCTGTTTGATAGACACTGCGTATATCAAATGAATCTGTTGTTAATTTGTATAGGAACAAGCGCTTGTCGAAGGGCAAGAAGGGTTTGAAGAAGCGGACTGTCGACCCCTTCTCAAGAAAGGATGAGTACTCCGTGAAAGTATGTTTCATTTCTGGGGAGTTCTGTTGCCATATCGCTAATAAAGACTACAGGCACCGTCCACTTTCCAGATCCGCGAGTATGCTCTTCCACCAAAAGAATTGAAGCCTTGATGTGGTGCTGACGGATGTATCAGTGTTGGAAAGACGCTTGTCAACCGTACCAGCGGTCTTAAGAACGCCAACGACTCTCTGAAGGGCAGAATCTTCGAGGTCTCCCTTGCCGATCTGCAGAACGACGAGGACCACGCATTCCGCAAGGTTAAGCTCCGTGTGGATGAGGTTCAGGGAAAGAACTGTCTGACCAACTTCCATGGACTGGACTTCACTTCGGACAAGCTGCGCTCTCTGGTTCGCAAGTGGCAGTCTTTGATCGAGGCTAATGTCACCGTCAAGACTACTGATGACTACTTGATTCGACTGTTTGCCATCGCATTCACCAAGAGACGCCCTAACCAGATCAAGAAGACCACCTACGCTCGTTCGTCTCAGATCCGGGCCATTCGGAAGAAGATGACCGAAATTATACAGCGCGAGGCTACTAGCTGCACCCTCTCCCAGCTTACTACCAAGCTCATCCCCGAAGTTATCGGTCGTGAGATCGAGAAGTCTACCCAGGGAATCTACCCATTGCAAAACGTTAGTGCTACGTAGAGTTCTTTGGGATGTTTGATAGGAAATTAACTCTACTTTTAGGTCCACATCCGCAAGGTCAAGCTTCTCAAGCAGCCCAAGTTCGATCTCGGCGCGCTGCTGAACCTCCACGGAGAGTCTACGACTGATGACAAGGGCCACAAGGTCGAAAGAGAATTCAAGGAGCAGATTCTTGAGAGTGTCTAATTGTCAGCTACGGCCGGACAACTAGTCCCTCGTGATCTCCTATCGGTCTACTTCCTGGTCCCGTTAGAGAGATACCTATGGCTACTGATGTTCATGGTCGGGTATGTTTCGATGGAATGGGCACTAGTATGGGATTTAGCAGTCTCTTCGAAATGAATACTCAAAAAAAGAAACTCTGATTTGTTTTCTCTGAATTCGTGGGCAGTGACAGGTAGTCCTGCAGTGATATTGGCCCTGGGTCGTCCAAAATGTGATTACTATGGGTTAGTAAAATTTGCCGATCTTAGAACTACTCTTAGATCCCATACTACTGTCTGGCCTGAATTTAAAATGCAATATTATATTAGCTTTGTTAAACCTCCAACTTCCAGAGAGGTTTGTGTAACACCAATAATCATACACCAACGATCATGAACTGAAGTCTCCACAGCTCCACCATGGAGTGCAAGGATATTATATTGTCAACATATACTAGTAGGTATATAGTTATAGTAATTTAATCTAATCTACTAACTAATGAACATGTAAATCGAGCCTGCAAGTTAGCTGGAACCCTGAACATCATTTGTCACAGGCGGCTCTCTATGTCTATATTGACTTAGATTGTCACGATAGCTTCCATCACTACTTTCGGCTTCAGAGTCAGATTCATTATCACCTGAACCAAAGTAATGTGGATCTTGTCTTGAGAAAGTTGATAGATTCGAATTTCCATCGTATGCAACTGAATGGCCAATGGTAGGTCCGGGAGGTGTTGCTGACTGTTGTGCATGCTCGAATAGAGAATCATCCTTCAGATCTGAAGGACAGCTTCTACCACAGCCCCGAAGACTTCCAGTCTGCTCGATTGCTGCAGTAACCGACATTGGGGGAGGAGCATCGGTTTGGCCTTCCACCTCCTCGCCAGAATTCGAGGCTGTTTCGTTGACAGGCCTTGCTCTTTCCACACTCGGCTCGAGCGCATCATCAGTCCGCGCAGTAACAGTGTATCCGAAATGGGTGTCGACAAGATGCTTCACTACCGGCCATCCATACGCATTTGCAAACATTCGCCGTACAATGATATTGTTGTGGGCGTCCGGTTCCAGGCGAACTAAGACCTTGCGCCAGGACAAATCGCGGTGATACGCTCTAGCAATTTTCTCCTCGACTTTCATGCCACTCATGGAGTCCTCAGTATGCTTCCTGCTTTCGTGATGTGATGACTGAGATGCCCCGGAATGAGAGCCCGAATGTGTACCGTTAGAAGAGCTAAAGATCATCGTACGGCGTTTTACAGGAGATGGGGGAGGAATGTCCTCGGGATGATACACGCGGTCATGGAATATCGTGCGAGGTCGTGAAGCTGGATCGAGGAGAAATTCCGTTGGTGGAAGAGGTGGCCTGAGGACATCACCGGCAGATTCGAAGAAAGTAGTCTTTGGCGGCGCATATACATCGTCCTCTTCATATAAGGAGTCGCTATGGACGAGCGTGGGGTGAGGATGTTGCGACGAATTCGATGGCAACACATCCGTATGCTCACCAGATATATTGACTGTCTGACTTCGCTTGTAAATCTTAACATCCCTGTTAGTGCTCAAATCTTTCGATAGCTTCGGCCGGAACATCGACAGCAGGTTACTAAACGGACTGGAAGGCGTTGAAGGTGTTGATGGTGTTGATGGTGAATTTTCTTTGGACCTGCCAAATTCGTTTGGATCATCTGTATGCACTGGCTGCTTGAGAAACTGTCTCGGGAGAGGGGACAACAACTCGTCTCCAGCGGTACTGTCCTCCGAAGCTTTATCCGTTGCAACTACTAACTCGATGCGCGATGAGCTGCTTTGGGATTCTGTTGCACGATCCAGACGCAGTTCAGTCGGGGGTCGAGCGGTCCGAACAGGGTTGGAATTTGCTCCAGTTAATTCAGCCCAGCCCCATTCAGCCATGGTTCCAACGAGTCCATTCTCCCTTCTGGCCTTTTCCACCCTATCCAGGCCCCTCCAGTCTAAGAAAAGGAGGCATGATGTCCGCAAAGGAACTATTCCATCATTGACAACATTAGAATAAACTGTCCGATTGCGAAATTTGAGAAGTACCTGGTGAGCTGGTCCACTTGGAAGAATCCTCAATAGAGGTTTAGACCCCGGGTCTGACTGTTTCTCGGGCTTTTTGGATTCATTCCCCAGGCCGCCTATCACTGCTCCCCAGCCACTTCTTACTTTAGGTGCAGTCCAACTGAGACCGAGATCTTGACCTGTGCGGCCAACCAGACCAAAGTCAAGGGCAAACCGTACATATATTGGATTCTCGTTGCTCAAACCGAGAAAGGGTGTTGCTAAAGCAATGAAGTTAATCGGCTTTATCCGATCAAAAAATCCAGGGGAGTATTTCTGGATGTAGGCAATTGCATAGGTCTGTACAAGGCCGCCAAGTGAATGACCGATAAAGCTGATGCTGGTAATCTCGTATGCGTATTCCGGAGGTTCCTCGCTGCTGGAAAGTTGGGAGGCTTCTGCAGTAGGGGACTGGACAGTTGACACAGCTGGACTCTTCAAACCTGTCAATGACCGAGAAATAGACTTCTTGGGTTTCTTGACGGGCAGATATGGTTGATCAGGGTACGTCATCAGGAGGACATATTTTGCCAGTCGCTTCCCTAGATACTGGATACCCCTCTCAGTGCGTACAGCATTCCCAGGAAAGCCGCGAACAATAACCTGCTCGTCATCACTTTCTCCGCTGTTGTCTTCAGCGGCTGTATGAGCGTTTTCTTCATCGGGTACGGAGGTTGAGAAGTCGTGGGTGCAATGCGACTTGTGAGGCATCCCACAATTCTGTGAGAGTGTAGCCCCATTTGAATATTGATTGCATTTCCGGCGATTACGATCTCTTGCCTGTTGCGTCGCTCGCTTAGAGGCAGCATCAATACTCTCCTTTAAATATAACATATCGGCGCCAAGGTTGCTGTGAAGACCATGAGTTACAACCACAAAGTGGACACGCCGTTTCTTCCGTTTCCCCTTGCTTCTGTCCTGGTTTGACATATCGTCCTTCGTGCCTTCATCGCCCTGCGCCTCTTGAGCGTTTCCGTGATTGACGTCCTTTCCAAGGTTCTGTTTCTCTTCCCAGGATGGAAACGCGGGCGTGTTCCATAGACTGGCAGTATCATCCACTAGCATGGTGATGGACCTGGAATACACTCCTTTTCTGGAATTAGCAGTAGAATGATGGTCCTTCGCTCCTGGCTTCCAGTGATCCTCGATTTGCGCCGGAAGGGGCACATTCGCAGATATTCCGCCTCGAGATCCCGAGCCCAAGTTCAGAGATTGCTCATCGCGGCCGATTAAGAGCTCAAAGTGAACGGCTGCTGTGGTGGAAAATATCACTTGTGAAGTTATCTCGATTACCCAGGTAATGCTTCCATTTGCTTCCGGTATTTCGGGGGCCATCGATACAAGTGATTCCGGAGTTTGTCGAAGGCGCTCCGGGATGGAGATGACTGCATCCCAGCTTCCACCTGCCTTGAGATTTGGTTCAAACTGCGGCAGCCCATCATCCAATTCGTGCTTATGGTCCGGACTGAAAGAGGACGGGTAACACGCAGTATAGAGTGTATATGGACCATGGAGATATGCCGCCCGGAGAGGAACAGCCGATGTGTTCTTGATCCTGACATGCAGCTCTGCTGGAGTTGGAAGTATCGGGTCTGCGGCCGGAGTATAGGTCAAGGTGTATCTGCGCATACAAAGCCTTATGAGAACTTGGCCATGATAACTGGACAAATGAAAGCAGGAAATTCCCTATAACGAACCGGACAACCTCACCAACATGGACGCGACCTGCTTGATGGACCAATAACATCTCTGTGGCCTGTTGTGTGGCTTCAGAGTCACCACGCCAGCCTGTTAGTGAATAGAAGTTATGACAATAGGCACTATGGTATCCACAGTCCAGAGTTTGGGAGAGGGAATAAGTGTGTGTATTGATGAGCATGGAAACAAGGTGGCACTGTCACCATCAAGGATTTTCAAGAATAACTGGCCCTGTCTCCCATGGAGATTCTGAATGCCAAATGCCATTGGTGTTGACATCTGAGAAGCTAGATATCTGCAGTGGAGAGCTGCGGCCGGGGTGCACTTGGCGGGCATACAGCTCAGCCCACCCAGGGCGAGCTCATCCCACCCACCCAAGAGGCTAATACCACTCAAGTAATCTGGATCTGAATGCACTCAAGGAATCTTTGAATTTTCCTACTCTATATAATAAAATTATATAATAAATGTAATAAAATAGTATATATTTGATTACGTAATATACATTAATTTTAGAATTTTCAGATGAAAACTGTGTGTTTTAAAAATAAATTTAGTAAATTACTCATAGTGTCAGACTCAAGCTAATAGCATTATATTGAACTACTAAATGACTTTAAACTGAAGACTTTAAACTAAGTATGATGAGCTAAGCTTAATATTTTAATATAAGCTTTAAATACTTTTAGCTGCTAAACATGCCATTTATAACAGTTTTAAAATAGTTTAATTTAATTAGCTAAACTACTTTATAAGTACATTAAATTTTGAAGAAAGAAAAAAAATCATATAAAGTGTAATACAGCAACTTAGTTAGGGCTACACTCTTATCATGTGACACTTAAGTAAAGCTATAACTCTAGCATGTTCACATGCATGCTCATCTGTACACTCACTGTGAATATATATAATTCTCACAGACTGTTAAAATTCTGATGATTAAAAATTAGTTTTATATATATTTTCACTATAAAGCTATATTAGTATTAGTTTCTTTATATTACTTTATACTGCTAATAGTATACTTTGTATACTTTAACATTTTTTACAATTTTAATTCTTTTTTTTAAAAAAAAGAAGTGGTTCATTGAAACTGCAGTATGGCTTTTTAACATTTTGCATTTTTACATGTGATATTTGATATTCACACAGAGTTCTCACAGCAAGTTACACACAATACACAAATGAATGTGACAAGTGAAGTGAAAATTTTTATTGCTTTCTTTACTAAAAATAATTTGTAGAAAAACTTTATTAATACAAAAGATTAAAAAAAATAACAAAGAATAAATTTTAAAACTATGATAATAATAAATTAACCTTGAACTAGATAAAAAATCATTTTACAAGTTAATATACAAGTTATTTGTAAAAGAACTAAAAATTCTTTATGAATATATTGAAATGAATTTAAAGAAGAAATGAATTCAACTGTTAAAAAGCTCAGCAAAAGCATTTATTCTTTTTGTACTAAAGAAAAATGATAGTTTTTAATTATGTGTGAATTATCAAAATTTAAATGTAATTACTATTAAAAATTACTACTATAAGGCATATGGTGCATGTGCTTTGCATACTACTTGCATACTACACTATTGTATATAAAACTTTTATATGTGCTTCTGATTAAATATAGCTTCTAAAAGCTAAAGCTAAATGTGTCACATGACTTACTGATGTGCTATATAATGTTATACTCTGAAGTACATACTTTAAAAAACTAATAATTAGTTTTAATATAATACTGCTATTTATTATGCTATTTAAAAATCTTTTACAATTCTAATCACTTAAAACTGAAGAAAGTAATTTAATATTCAGCAAAATAGCTTTAGAAAAATGTAATTTTAAACTTAAAGCAAAGTAGTTTTTAATCTCTGACTTGAATCTGCATAAAGAAAATACACAAAACAATGTGCAAAAAGTCTTTGAAATGCAAATGCAAAGTCAAAAAGACTAAAAAGAAACTGCTATTGCTATGTGAATACTAAAGTAGATAATAATAAACTTTTTTGCAGTGCTTGCTACAAAAAAAGAAGCAGAAAAAATGCAGTTCTCAAGCTTTATCACAAAAAGCTAAAATATAATATAAAATAAATCATCAAACTTTATAATTATTGCTAGTGAAAAAGTAACTGACAATTAAAGTATCATAGTCAAGCTACAAGCAGTGAAAATAAAGCTACTATAACTATAGCAGCAAAAGAAATTGCAACAATTTCAGAAGTATATTCAAAAAAAAGAAAATTTCTAAATGCAAATTTAAGCAAACATAGTTCATTAAATATAAACAAAAAAAATGCAAAGCATAAAAATGTTACTATATTATGTTAAATGGTGCTTAAAGTTTTTACAAAGAGCAAAAAATAAAGCAAATTTAAAAATCTTTTAACTCTAAAGATCTCACAAATAAAATTTTAAACTAAAGTTTCTATAGAAAGCAGAGAATAAAGTGAATTTAAAAATCTTTTAACTTTAGAATTCTCACACAAAGAATTGCAGACTAGTACATCACACAGTGTATCATTTAAAGTAGCATTTTTAAAAGTAAAAAAGCACAAGCAAAATGACTTGTTCAAAGCAAAAATATCATCAGAGAATAACTCAAAAGTATTTTAGTCTTCATGCATGAAAATGAAAAAGCAATATAAAAGAGCTAACATAAAAAAATACAATGAATTTTTTGCACATTTAAAGACACATTTCACATAGTACAACTACTTATTTAAAATCAGTGTCTGCAAAATTAATAAAGCCACAAGCTATTTAAATAATAATTTACTATTTATGTAAGCAAACACAAAAGCAAAAATAAAAAAACAAAATTAAAAATTTAAATAAAATAAATTTAAAAATTTTTTGCTGTGACAACTAAATAGCTTTGAGAATTTTGTGTACAACACATATCAAACACTTTACTACACATAGCAACAATTATAACAGTTAATGCAAAAATTTGCAATTTATATAAAACACTACAAAGCACAGCTATCTAAATAGTATATTAATTTTGTGTACAACACATATCAAACACTTTACTACACATAGCAACAATTATAACAGTTAATGCAAAAATTTGCAATTTATATAAAACACTACAAAGCACAGCTATCTAAATAGTATATTAATTAGCAACAAATTGAATATTTATAAGCTAAAGTGCTAAAAGATATATAACTTAAAGTAAACTACTATGAATCAGAACTCAACATATATTTTAAATTTGTTGCACATTTGCAAACAGTGAAAAATAATATTCACAGCTGATGAAAAACACTGAATACTTAACAACAAAAAAAGTTATATAGTGACAAAAAAACAAAGAAAACAGTTTAAAATATAGTGGCAAGTTAAAGAATAATACATTTAAAAGCTCATACTAAAAGAACAAATTGCACAAGAAATTTTATTTAACAACACAAAACAATTTGAAAAACAACTTAAAAGAGAAAAAGAAGTAATTCATTCAATGCTTTATTTATGACAAGTCAAAGCACATAAAGCAAAACTATTTCTTTAAAAGTAATAAGTTTAAAAACAAAGACACAAAGTTCTCATTAGCAAAAAATTAAATTCTTTAGTGTTTAGCACTGTAGTAGCACTGAAAATTAATCTTTAAAAACACAGCCTCATGGCTATTGCTTTTCATATTAAGATTATAACTATATAAAAATCTGTCAGCACATAAATGCTTATAAACTTTAAAGCAAAAAACAATTTTATATTACAATAATGAGTTAAAAAACACTTGCTGAATAAAACAAGCTTATTAAAAAAAGTGTAAGCTCTGAATGAACACAAGATTAATGCATATAAACATTGCACTATAAAGGTCACAGTGAAGAATAGCTGAAAAGTCAGAAAAATATGCATTTATAAGTTTAAAGCAGTTAATTTTAAAAATTATAATGCTATATTAAAATATTTATAACTACAAACAATTAATTCTGACTCAAACTAAAGTGAAAAGATATAATCATATTGCAAAGCAAATGCACATAATGTAATAAAAATATTAAATTTAATAATGTACATAAAAAAAGTTCTGAACAAATGTACAGCATTTTTTATACAATTGTGCATATTATATAACAGCAAGACTATTTCATTCTTTGGCACAAGCATTACTGAGCTAGTGCTATCAGAAAAGTTCAAAAACTTTAAAAATGTTTTCTTTAAAAAAAAAAGTAAAAATTCTTCTAAAGAACACAGAGTATAATTATGTCATTAATCTGCTATTAAAAACACAATCATTTCACAAGTCACTATATTTGCTGTTTGAATGAGAGCTTTAAACACTTTAAAAATATATTAAGTTCTTACTTAAGAAAAAATGAATTAAATCATTCAAAAGCTTAGCAGATACACTTATTTTATTTGTTTCAAAGAAAAATGAAATTATGCATTTATGTGTTAACTATAAAAGTGTTAATGTAATGATTATTAAAAATTACTATTTACTATTTTTAATTAAAAAACATTAAATTAACTTGCAAACACAAAAATCTTCACACAGCTAAATTTGCAGAATGCATATCATTGCATTTACATCTGCAAAAACAATGAATGAAAAATAGTTTTTTGCATTTGATACAGTCATTATAAATATTAAATTATGCTTTTTAATTTAGCAAACACATTTGTAATATTTCAAGTATACATCAACAAACACTTAATGACTTGCTAAATATATACTACATTGTTTATTTAAACAATATTCTCATCTATTCAAACTCAGAAGAAGAATATAAAAAGCATATTTAACTAATTCTGAAAAAACTATATGAGTATAAGCTTTATACAAAGCTAAGCAAGTGCACTTTCAAAGTAAACACTGTGAATTTTCTCAAATTCATTATCAGTCTAAAAAAGGTAAAAATAAAGCAATTACACATTAAAATTATTTTTATATGATTAAAGCCATAAAATGTGTGAAACATTTAAATCTTTTTAAAATTTGCAAATTTCTATTATAAGTTCATTAAAAACTTCTATGCATATGCACAGCTTTATTAAATTTAATATGTAATGTGCAAGCACACTATAAGAAAAAAAAAAGTGTGAAATAGAAGAAAACAAAGAATTAAAAGACACAGACACAATGCTTTAAAATAATTAAAAACACAAAAGTAGTTTTTCAAGAGCTAAAGAAGCTATTCACAAGTGCATTTCTGCTTTGACACTTTAAGTTTTATTTGAAAATTTGAGTAAAATTTAACATATTAAAATTTGCTATGTTAGCAATTATAACACAATTGCAAAAGAATAATTAGCAGTGGCATTTAGTGATTTATTGATTAAAAAAAATAACTTTAGCAGAGTGCAACTATGAGACACATAATGAAAAAATACTCACAATAGTTAAAGCATTTCAGCAGTAATATCACTATTTAAAAAGTAGCAAATACTCTATTACAATATTATTTGATTATGTTAATTTTCACTTTTTTCTGACAATGAAAGAGCTGCAAAAATGTCAAATTAAATAAATAAAATATTTCAGCAAATTTAATTTTGTGATTGAGCATTGCTTGAAATTGCAAAATTCTGTAAATGCATTAAGTCATCACTTAAACTATGCAGTTGGCAAAAAGAAGTAAACATTGCTACTCACTTTGCATAAAAAGTTGCTAAAAGAAATAATTACTGAAATAAACAAATAAGAAAATTTCAGTTTAAAGTTCATAAAAGTTGAATTAATAATGCATGTTAAACTCTCAAGCATAAAGCCAATAGTTGTCAACAAGAAGATGATTAATACAATGCTAGATGCATATGCAATTAAAAATTGCACTATTAATAATATAGAAATTTTAAGTTTTTTAATGCCACAAGCTATAGTTGCAGTGATTATGCAACTTGAGATAGTTTATAGCACAGCTATTTTTACACTATTTGCAAATTTCATATGTGAAAAACAAGCAAAGAACATTTTTACTAAAACATAATGTGAGTAACTTGCAGTGAAAAACATATAAGCTAAGCAATTAATTTGAATAGTGAGTAAAAATGACTTGCTCAGATTTAAAAACTATGTTTATATACTTAAAAATGCTGCAACAAGATAAGAAATTTTATGCATATATTACAACAATTTATTGAGAGAGTATTTCAATACAAAACACATTTTAAATATTATATATTGCAAATACTTTTGGCATGATATAATGAATAATATCAAAGACTATGTTAGAACATGCAATGTTTGCCAAAAAATTAGCATTAAATGACACAAGCTGTATAAAAAGCTAGAATTTTTACTCATCTTTATAAAACTATTTGAGATAGTTTTGCTAAACTTTATAATAAGTTTATCATTGTTAAAATGAAAAAACATAACATATAATGCAATTCTAATAATGATAAACATTTTGACAAAGTGAGTTATTTACATTTTTTGCAAAAAGAATATGAATATATTAAATTTTGTAAATTTTGCATTGAATGCAGTCTTTAAAAATTATGAAATTTTTACAAAATGAATTAGTGACAAAAGTTTATTATTCACAAACAAGTACTAAGCTACATTATGCAAGCATATAGAGACTAAATATGATTTGTTAATGGCATTTCACACATAGACTAATGATCAAATAAAGTATTAAAACTAAATTCTAAAGCATTACTTGTAAGCATTCAGCAATTTTAAGCAAAACAATTAATTTAGTTTGCTATTATTAACACAGCTAATATACAACATGTCTCAGCATAGTGCAACTGGCATTATGCCAGCAGAGGCACTTATGAAATATATATTAAAGCTGTGGCTGAATATTGAATAAAAAAGTAAGTTTAAAAAAGCAAAGAGCATAGTTAAACATATAAGATGAATGGCAAAGACACATGAAACACTCAAAGTGCATTTATAAATTGCAAAAAAAACACAAAAATGTTATTATGACAAAACACAAATGCTAAAAATCTTTGCACTGAAATAGTAAGTTATACTATGAGCAAAAAATATGTAAATGCTTCATTTAAACTGCAAGTTAAAAAACTATTTTTTAAACTCTTTCAGATCATAAATACATAAAAAAAGCAAACATATAAGCTTAACTTATTTGCATAATATAAAAGCATTCACTCTGTATTTCATGTTTTACTACTGAAATCATACCATGTATGTGAAAAAGAAATAAAACTACTCAGTCTAATATGTGTTAAAAATAAAAAGCAGTGAAAGATAAAAAGCATTTTGTAAGCAGAACAAAGTGATAATAAAATATATTACTTAATTCACTGAAAAGAATATTTGTATAATTATGACATATAACAAATGAAGTTAGATTTGAAAGAAGCAGTAAATTTACTGTGAGAATTCAAAGTGCAAGACAAAAAAACAAAAAGCTATAAAAGACAACTTTTGAAAAAAGTAAAAAAAACAAAATAAAAATTAATCTCAATTTTTTAAAGAGACAAATGTTAAAGTGCAAATGCTGAAATATAAAAAAAAACTAAACAAATTATAAACAAAACTCAATTATAACACCAAAATACACTCAAAATACATTTACACTTTAATATTAGTCAAATTACACAACAACATTAAAATAAAATGCATAAATAAATTATCTTCTGAGCTACTATAAATTAGTAATTACAACACATAATGCATAGAGAAGACTCACAAAAAAAAAGTTTAACAATTTTTGAAAAAATGACATCACAGGCTCAGAAGTGAAAAAAAAAACACTAATATAGCTTTGAAAAGCTTAGCATATGTCTTTTTTAAAATTTTAAACTTTGTTTTAAGAAATTTGTCTTAATTATTCAAAAGAAAATTTATTATTACTATTTAAAGCTCAGAGTCAGAGATAAAAAAGTAATAGTAATAATAACACTCACTAGCAATAATAATAAGTTTTAAAAACATATATATTGCTATATTAACAGCTTTGATTGATTCATGTTAAACTAAAAAAAGTGTATTAACTGTGTTGACAACAACAAAAATAGTTTAACAAATTTTTAAGCTCTCAGAAATTAAAAAATATCAATGATATACACTTTGACAGTGATTGCATATTTGCACTTGCACACTTTATCAAACATGCATATAGTTTTAAAAAGATATTTTTTCAAAAATCACACACAGTGCTAACAAAGCAAACTATATGACACTGAAAAGCAGTCAGTATTTTTTTCTTTCTTCTCTTTTTCATTGTTAGTTTTTTTCATTTTTAATTGTGTTAAAAGACTACAAATGGCAAAAAGAGAAAAAGTAAAAATTAGCAGCTTAATAGCAGCAAGCAATAGTAGCAATTGTGATGATAGTAATAATAACATAAGCACAAATAATGATGTGAGTGTAAGTGACAGCAACAGTAGTAGTCACAACAAAGACAACATAGACATAAATGATAATGATAGCAGCAGCTTTAACAGCAATAATGACAGTGTGGTGACAATATTGCTGCTTTTAACTGAAATAAAAATGTCTCAATATAATAAAATTCATCTATGACAACATTAGCATGACTTTCTTAGCTGCAATAACACACTGCTACATAAGAAAACAGCACAAATGCATTATTGTTTATACAACAAACATTTATTGTAAAATAACAAAACTATGATGAAAAAATGCAAGAATGTCACATAGTTTTGCAAATGGCCATATTAATAACTTTTAAAAAATAATTTCAACTTTAAACAAATTACAGCAACAAGCATAAAAAAACATAGAAAAACTCACAATCTCACTACTGTAGTGGTTTGAGAAAGAAAAACAACATACATAAATAATATAAAGTAACATGTCTTTATGCTACATTTAAAACAAGCTAGCAACAAGTGAAGTTAATTAAACATCAGTGAGTAAACAATGTAAGAATTAGAATGCTTTTTGTTTACAAATTTAATATTAATATTACACTGCTATGCTATGTAAATGCACTGGCACAATATATACAAAACATGAATTTAAGTTCTATATGCTTTATAAGCAGTAATGTGCAAAAGCAATGAATGACAAAGAGAAAAAGTAAAAATCTTTTAATCATTTAAGCATTTAAAAGACCAAATGCATAAAGAAAAAAAGCAATTGTAAAATGTATAGTGCATGCACTTTGCATGCTACTTGCATGCTACACTATTGTATATAAAACTTTTGTATATGCTTCTGATTAAATATAGCTTTTAAGAGCTAAAGCTAAATATGTCATATGACTTACTGATGTGCTATATAATGTTGCATCTCAAAGTGCATATTTTAAGAAATTGATAATTAGTTTTAATACAATACTGCTGTTTATTATGCTATTTAAAAATTTCTTACAACTACTCACTTTCGCTAATTGATAAGATAATGAATAGACTTGCAAGTGCTAAAATCTTTATTAAGCTTAATTTATATAATGTGTATTATTGTTACCACCTCAGAATTCTTTTTAGCTATTCTATTGTACTATTGTTAAAAAAAGCTTAAGTGAAACTTTTATTTGATTTCTCTTTAATGATTTAAGTTTGTCTAGATCTTCTGTAAGCAATTAATATAACTTACTTATCATAGTTTGTTGAGTAAAACTTTGTAAATTATATAACTTAATGAATCTCACTAGATAACTATATCATAATAACTAAGTCAGAAGTAAAGTCTAATCAAATTATAATTTTTTTTAGTTATTGTTTTACTGATCTGTAGTAAATAATGTAAATAAATAATGATATTGAGTGTGAAAAACTAAATACATTTGTAGAGTGTGAATAAGTGTTTTTATATATTTAGTTCTTCTCTGGTATATTTTTCTAATATATTTTTCTAGTATATTCTATCTGGTATATTTACTATGACTAATATATTGTCAAAAATATACTTCATTTTATCATGTAATGTTGCTTAGTGATTTTTTATATAATTTTGCTGTGTATTTTTTTGTTCTGTATTTTAAGGCTTCTGTTGCTATTTTCAAGACCTTTGTGTCACATGTATGTTGTTTCAACTTGCTTCAATATTTATTGTAAAATTGTCTTTTGTTAATTTATAATATCATTTTTCTCTTCAAAGGTCTTTGTTCTCAAAAACATAAATAAAGTGCACATTCATGTCACCATTGGGACTTTAACTTTCTTTTATAAATAATGTTCTCAAATTTATGATGTTCTTTATTTTTAAAACTAACTATCTTTATCAGTATAACTGTATACTTTGTGAAAGCTACTTTACTGACATGTTTTGCAATTTTTGTTCATCTTTTTTCTTTTATTGCATAATATTATCAAAAGATAAAAAATGTGCTAAATGCACTTGTTGTGATTATAAATGCAAATGTACTCTTCATAGTGAGGCTGAATGTGATTGTTTTAAAAAATTCAAAAAAAGATTGAATTGCAATTATTCACTACACTGTCAAAGCACATAAAAGCTTTCATCTATGTTTCTGATATTTTTGCCTATGTGGCTTGTCTTCTTAAACAACAGAAATTCTTTAGAGAGTATAGTTTAAAAATATTGAAGCATAATTAAATGATTTTTAATAAGCTAAATAAGAAAAATTTTTCTTTAGTTAAGAAAATTGCTAAACTGAATTGTTTTGCCAATGAAAATGATTGCCAGTGTCAAAAGCTATTAGCTACTTTTGACAATTTGTCAATGAGTCAGCTTTTTTATAATTTAAATTTTAGTTTCTGAACTTCTGCTGGTTTTAATATTTCTTCATTAGATGTTGATAATTTATTAAATTCTTGATGAGTTTTCAAGTGTTTTTTGAGATATTGTATTTTTTTCACTTTATTAAGTATTATATTTGTCTGTTGACTTTTCTTTTGTTTAAAATTCTTTCAACTTTGTATTCTTTTTCTGTAATTTTAATTTTTTCATTTTGAGTTTAAGCATTTTGTGATGCTAGTTTCAATAATGAGATATGAAAAATCAGATGTATTTTTATACTATTTAAAAGTTTCAATTTGTAATTCACTAGTCTGATTTTTTCTTTGATAATAAATGGTTTAATTTTTTTGCTATCAAGTTTGCTGCTTGATTATTTTATTTTAATGTTTTTGCATAGCAAGTATACTTTCTTTTCTCTTTCAAAATTAAATTTTTTCTGATGTGTTTTGTTAAAGTAAACTGCCATTCTGAGGTTTGTGAATTTAATGTCTTTCTGTAATTGTTTGTGTAGTGTTTGTAACTGTGTTACTTTTTTCTCTGCTTTGTAATTCATTTCTTGTGTTTTTTTTGGTTTATTACTAAACTTGAGATTATACTCAAAGTTGGCATAAAATGATGTTTTTTTGATGATTGCATTAATCAAGTTATTGTATGCAAATTGTGCCATGAGTAGTAATTTAACTCAATTGCTCTAATTGTAATTCATATAGTTTTATAAATACTGATTAATTGTCTAATTTATTTTTTTTATTTATTCATCTGTTTGTGAATGATAAGCTATGCTAAATTTGTGCTCAATACTAGTTATATTCATCAGTGTTTTTCATAATTTGATGTGAACTGTAAATCTTTATTTGTTGTAATTCACTTTAGTGTGCTGTGTTTGCTAAACACATATTAAAATAACAAGTATACTATGTCAATAGCTGTTGCATTTGTTCTCATTGATATCATATAGATGTATTTTGTCAGTTTATTCACCACTGTAAAAATAATGTTGTATGTGGTTTCATTCATTGTTGACTTTGATAATTGTATGATAAAGTTTATAATGATTTATTTTCATAAGTAAATGAGTACTGCAAGTGATTGTAGTTCTTTATATAATAAATGTTTTGCTGTTTTGTTTCTTTGACAAATGTCACATTCTCTGAGATATTTGTATACTGTTCATCACATGTTTGAAAAATAAAAGTTTCTTAATATTAGTTCTTTTGTCTTTTTGGCTTTAAAATGTTTTTTTGTTAATGATTCATAATATTATCTAATCATCTTTTCTCTTGCTATGAATGATATATATATTAATTCATTGTAGTAGATTAGTTTATTTTCTTTCATTATTTTATTAGTTTTTTTTTTGATCATTTTAAAATTTTTATCTTTTGTAATTTTTTATTTGATAATTTGTATTAATTCATCATTTTGACTCTTGATAGTCATAATAGCTGCTAGTCTTGCTGTCTAATGATTGTATGTTATTGTTTTATTTTTTTTATTTCTTTAGTAATACTGATTTTGATTTTTAAATCTTTTTTTTGTAATTTGATTTTCTGCTAAGCACATTTGTCTACTTGTTTTATTCTTCATTGCAATGTTTAATTGTAAAGTTATAATTAGTTAATACTTTTGCTCATCTTGCTTGTATTTATATTAACATTTTAATTGTTGTGAAGTAAGTAAAATTTCTGTGATTCATAATCACTTTAATTGTATGCTTTGCTTCTTTAAGATAAACTTTTCATTGTTGAAATGTCATCATTATAACTAGCAATTTTTTGTTATAAATTTTATAGTTGAGCTTTGCTAATATCATCTTTCTTGAATAATATGCTACTAAGTGTAGCTTTCTATTGTTGTCTGATTGTGACATAACTGTTTTAATCACATAGTTTGATATATTAGTTTCAATAATCATTTCTTTTTTTAAGTTATGCTATTTGAGCACTAATGTTATAATGAGTTTTGTTTTGATTTTTTCAAATGCTTTCTGTTGCATTTCAGTCCACTGATAATTTTTTTCTTTCTTTAATAAATTGAATAGTGATTTTATGATATTTGCATATCATTCAATGTATTATTGATAATAGTTTATTATTTCAATGAATGCTTGTAATTCTTGTAGATTTTTTGATGCTAGCTAATCTCTAATTGTCTAAATTTTTTGTTAATTTATTTGTATTCTTTTTTAAATAATTTAATGTTTGAGAAAATTTGTTTTCTAAACATGAAACTTATATTTCTTCAGCTTAAGTTGTAGCTTT
Organism: Paecilomyces fulvus; assembly: GCA_029606305.1. Taxonomy (NCBI): domain Eukaryota; kingdom Fungi; phylum Ascomycota; class Eurotiomycetes; order Eurotiales; family Thermoascaceae; genus Paecilomyces; species Paecilomyces fulvus. Next base: position 760,551 of record JAPVCG010000076.1, on the reverse strand, counting down.
ACTAGTTGTAGTTTTTGTAGTATTATTCTGATGTGTCTAATGTGATTTTTAAAGTTCTTGAAAAATACTAAGATGTCATTCAAGTATGCAATAATGAAGTCAAACAGATGTTTGCTTAATACTAAGTTAATAAATCTCTGAAATGTTGCCAGTGTGTTTGTGAGTTTAAAAAGCATAATTTTGTATTTATAGTGTTTAAACTTAGTTCTGAATGTCATTTTTTATTTTTCTTCTAGCTTGATTTGTAGCTTGTTGTATGCATTTGCAATGTCAAATTTTATAAATCATTTTGCTTTTTGTACCACATCTTGTATTTCATTAATCAACAGTAACAGATATTTATCTTTGATTGTAATTATATTTAGTTATTTGTAATTCACACATAGTTATAAACTTTCATCTTTCTTTGATACAAACAGAATTGAGTATTTTGCTAATAATGTTAATAATTGTATATAGCTTTTCTGTAGATTTTCTGCTATGTATTCTTTGAGTACTTTCAACTTTTTTTCTGATAGCTGATAAATTAATTTGTATGCTAATTTCTTCTCTTTCTTTAAAGATATTTTATGATTAAATAATTTGTGGTCTAGCAATTTCTTATCAATGCTAAAATCAAAGAGATTTTGAAATTGCTTATACTTCTTTAAAATTATTGATTTTGTTGCATTTTGCAATTCTTTTTTACTCATTGCAGTGCTGTATAATGTCTAACTATGCTGTTTTTTTAAGTTTGCATGTTTTTCTGTGTAGTCTTATTCATCAACTTATTGTTTGTAAGTTTTTCAGAATTTTTTTGTCTTTTTAATTTAGAGTCATTAATTGTTCTTTTCAACTCAGTTTTTTTTTGTGGCTAACTTTATCTTATTTACTCAACTTTCAGAAGTTTAAAAGTGATTTTGTTTTAGCTTTATTTCATATATACATTTTATGAATTGTATTTTGTTATATATTCAATCAATTTTTAAATTGTGTTGTTTTAGTCATAGTGCTTCAAGCACTACATTGTATTTTTCAACTTTGATCACATTAAAGTTGAGTAATTTTAAATGGTTTTGTATTAACACTAATATTATTTCTATCTTTATAATTAAAAACTGTTTTAAGTTTTTTTCATTAAGTTCTGAAATCAATACTGACTGTTACTTTGTTTTTTTTTAAAATCTATAACTTTTTTATGAATTTCAAATTTATAAAATTTTTTATAGCTTCTGAGTTAACTAGCACTTTAGCTGATTGTTTTATAATTTTAGTCTGCATTCTAATGTGTTAATTTTTGGCTATTGCTGTTATCTGATATTGTTTTTTTGTTGTTGCTTTCTGATTTAATTTTTTTGTGAAAAATGTTTATTATTATCAATTTTTGCATTGTAATGTGTTAAACAATAATTTTTATAGCATGCTGTTCAATGTATAGTCTTGTGTTGTAAGTGTCTCTGATACTTTACACATATACATTTTAGCTTATCACAATAAGGTAATGTTTTTTCTTGTGAGAAATTTTTTTGAGTCTCAGTCTGTTAAGTCTTTTACTTATAACTGTACTTGTCTTCTGAATTTAGCAAAGTGAAATTTATCACTTACATCTCAGCCTCAGTTGTCTCATTGTTTGATTTTTCATTAGTTTTAAGCAATTGTTTGCTGTCTTTTAGCTTCTTAAGTGTTTTATTAATCTTATATTATTTTTTTAGTTCAGTTGAGTTTTTTTGTAAAACTGTTTTGACTGTTTTTTTAATTTCATCATCTGATAGCATTGTTTATTACTTTATAAGTTGTTTCACTACCTCAGGCATTTTCTAGGTTTTTTGCAAATGTTTGTTAATTTTATTTTATACTTCTTGTACTGTCTCTGATAATGTTGATATTTGTTTAAATGCTTTAATATTTAAAAAAACTATATTCTTGTCTTTATTATTTCAAATCATTTATTTATATTGTGTTTATCTTTGACTTTCAGAAATGTCATCATAGTTGCTTTCTGATATTTTTTCATTTGTTGCTTTCAATTCTTGTCTTAGTTTTTTTAGTTTCTTGTAGTTTTTTGCATAATGTTTTTTTTGATTGCAGTTGAAGCATTTGAATTTTTTTCATTTTTGGTTTTGATTGATTCTGTTATTTTATCTTGGTGCTATAGCATTTAGCTTTATTAGTTTTGATTTATAAAGATTTCTTTCTCTAATTGATTGTTTCTCATTCAATTCATACTAGTTTAATTTTTTGTATTTGGTATTTTTTCATTGTTTAGCATATTTTTATGCTTGCTTTTGTTTAAATATTTTATTGTCAATTTTAATTGATAGTTTAATAAAATTATCAATATTATTTAATTTGTTGACTTATGCTATTTCATCTTGCACTTTTTTCTTGAGTTCTTGCTTATAAACCATTATTTGTGCTAATAATTCTTATTTCAGATAGAATATAATTTGTTAAAACTATGTTATATATTCTGCTGCTGACTAAATTTGGTGCAGATGTTTAAGCTTTTATTTTATAATTTTGGTCTTGTCTGCAATGTTAAATGTTTTGTTTAGTTCAGTCTAAAAGCTCACATAACTTCTGTAAATTTGTTTAATAATTTTATTTTAATCATCTTTTGAGTTTAAATTTTTGTCAATCATTATCAGATTAATTTACTTAAACACTAGTTCTCTTATATAGAATATTGTCAAGAGTATTTTATTGTTATTATTAATAATATTTATCATTTGAAAGTACAAATTTAATTGAGTGATGAACACTTGCAATTTATCTCATTCATTATAAAAGTTTTTAGGTTTCAGTGGCTTGATTTTTTGTTATAGTTCATTTTCTGCAGTTTGTATAATTATAATAGTCTTCTGCGGCTGTTCAATTATTTCTATAAGTTTTTAAGTTGTGAGAGTTTAATTAGTGTTGTTGATTATGATTTGTTTAGCAAATGTTGCTTGATTATAGCTAAACATTTTAAATTTTGAATATTTAAGTTTTCAGTAATAGAGTCAAAGACACTTAATATGTTATCACCTCAGAATTTTTTTTAGCTATTCTATTGTACTGTTGTTAAAGAAAGCTTAAGCAAAACTTTTATCTAGTTTCTTCTCAATGACTTAAGTTTATTTAGATTTTTTGTAAACAGTTAATGTAATCTGCTCACTACAATTCATTAAGTAAAGCTTTGTAAATCATATAACTTAATGGGTCTCACTAGATAACTGTATTACAATAGCTAAGTCAAAAGTAAAGTCTGATTGAATTGTAATTTTTTTAGTTACTGTCTTACTAACTTATAGTAAATAATGTAAATAAACAATAATATTGAGTGTAAAGAATTAAATATATTTGTAAAGTATAAATAAACATTTTTATATATTTAGTTCTTCTCTGATATATCTTTCTAATATATTCTTTTAGTATATTTTATCTGATATATTTACCATGGCTGATATACTGCCAAGAATATACTTCATTTTATCATGTGATGTTGCTTAGTGATTTCTTATGTAATTCTACTGTGTGTTTTTTCATTTTGTATTTTAAAGCGTCTGTTACTGTTTCTAAGATTTTTGTGTCATGTGTATGTCATTTCAGCTTGCTTTGATATTTACTATGAGATCATCTTTCATTGGTCTATAACAATTATTACATTTGCATTCAAACAGAGAATAAATAAAAAACAATATTTCACACATATTATAAGCATTTTGAATACTAAGTAATGCCATTTAAACTAGTTAATATTTTAGTTACTTTTTAATTTTATATTAATCAAGCATTGAGTGATTTTTTGAATGTGTGTGTTGTGATATATTTGAATAATATTCTCATTTACTTTCAATCAGAGAAATAGTATTAAAAAAATGTTTAAATAATATTGAACAGATTGTGAACTTATTATTTATACACAAAGCAAAGCAAGTGCAAGTTTACAGTGGCAAAAGTGAGCTTTTTAAAGTTTATTATTAGCTTAAAAAGCATTAAAATAAAACTAGCTCAAATAAAAATTATAGTAAGCTAACTACTGCTACAAAGCATGTATAATATTTAAGTATTTATTGAATTTATCAATTTCTACAAGTGCTTTATATAAAACTTCACAAAAATTAGTGAGCCTTTAGTGGTGCTCATGAAAAGTGTTAAAAAAAGTTAAAAACTCTCATCATTTATATTTACTAAAGTAGTTTAAAAAACATTTGAAAATTTCAAAACACTGTTCATAAATGCATTTATACTAATACATTTTGACTCAAAATGAAGAATACAAATTGAGCCAAATGCTTTAGATTTTATGGTAATAGTCATAATTTCTCAATTGCTGAAAGATGAGCAGTGATATTTTATAGCTTATTAATTTTAAAAAATGCTTTCAACAGAAAAAAATTATGAGACTTATAATGCAAAGCTATTAGCTATTGTGTTAGTCTTCAAAGAATAAAAACACTATTTGAAGAGTGCAAAGCACTTAATTATTATATTGTTTGACTATGTCAATTTTTGCTACTTTATAATAACTAAAAAGCTGAATGAATGTCAGATAAAATGAATAAAAAAGCTCAGCACATTTAATTTTATTATAAAGCATCATTTGAAGAAAAACAATTCTACAAATGTGCTAAATTATTGCTTAAATTACAAAAAAAATAGTAAAAAACATGCTATTTTCACTGCAAAAGAAATTTGCAAAAAGCTTTTTAAGCTTAAATTGAGAAAACTTTTCTGAAAAACTCTCACATATGCTAAAAATATTTTTAATGTATAGACAGAAAGAAACACTGCTAGTTGACACTATTAATGCTCATAAAAATTAAAATGTATTTATAAATGAAAATTATGCTGAGAATGATATAAAAAATCTAGAATTTTTAATGTCTCAAATGTTAGCTACTATAGCAATAGCATTCAAAACAGCTTATACAAATATGTTAAAGACTATGTTATAGCTTTTACTATAAGTTCAGCAGAAAAATGTTTTTGCAAAATAAACAAGTAGTGAACTAAAATGTGCAAATTAGATTATGTACTCACTACAAGACTTGCAGTTAATCTTGCAGCAGAAAGTAAATAATAAACAAAATATTTAAACTGAATGTTTGCTTTGAAAAATAAATCAAAATGATTTACTTAAATATAAAAATTGTGTGTATATGCTTAAAAATAAAGCTATAATTAAAGAAATTATTTACACAAATCATGATGATTTATAGAGAGATCATTTTGCAGTTAAATGCACTTTTAAGACTATTTGCCACAAATACTTTTGGCATAATATGACAAAAGATGTCAAAAAATATATTCAGACATGTAATAAATGTCAAAGAATTAAAACACATAGACACAAGTTTTATAAAAAACTAAAACTATTATTTTAGTCTACATAGTTTTTCAAAATCATCACTATAAATTTCATCATTAATCTCTCATCTTTAAGATGGCAGAGAAAAATTTATAATGTTATATTAATAATAATTAATGTTTTCATCAAATGAACTATATATATACTCACTTGCATCAATCTAGATGCATTTCAGTTAGCTAATATTCTATATGACCAAGTATTTTAAAATTTTAAAGTATTAAAGAATATTATAAGTGACTGAGAAATTTTATTCACAAGCAAATTTTGATTTACACTATGTTATTATCTAAATGTTAAATAATGATTATTTACTACTTTTTATTCTCAAATAAACAAACAAATAAAATGTCAAAATCAAATGTTAAAATACTATTTGTGAGCATACTGCAACTATAATTAAAATGACTAAGCATAATGACTACTAATAGCTTAAACCATTTATAATTAGTTAATATACAGTGCTACTAATGTAAGTCTGATGAAGGCACTGATGAAATACAATGAAGACATAAGTATAAATATTGAGCTATTACTCTGTGAAAGTGAATTAAATCTCATAATAAACTATGCAGTGTGATTACAAAAAATGCACAAATTACTAAAATTGTATTTGAAGAAAGTAGTTAAAGCTCAGAAAAAGTATTACAACAAATGTTATAAAGCCATAATCTTTAAAATAAAAGAGAAAATATTGTTAAATGTGAAAAACATTCAAATTTTTTGCTCAAGCTGAAAAATAAAAAACTGCTATTTAAAACATTAAAAGAATTAAAAAATTAAAATAAAATTATTCATTGTTGACAAAAACTATTTAAAGACCAAAGACATTATATGCACATAGACTGCAAAGTATGTGTGCACTTTACACACAAATTGCATATAATTGTATACAAATCATATACAGTTACATACAAATCATTTATAATTGCACATGAATTGCACACATTTATATACAAATCACAAAGTAAATCATTTATTCAACAGCAATAAAAGATTAAACACATTGTAAAATTATTTTTAAAAATTAAAGTAAAAATTACAATCTGCAATATGCAAATCTGACAGTAAATCTCACAGTAAATCTTATAGCAAATCTCACACTGAGAAGTGAACAAATAAAATTTGCCATATTATATGATAACAAACAAGAATAATGATATTATGTAATAAAAAAACATAATCATCAAAGAAGAATTATAATGCTATACAAAATAAATAATATATTATTAAAAAAAATATAAACACTTGAAGAACTACAAGCTTTAAGAGCAAAGCTTATGAAGAAAAAAAATAGTTGTAACATAATATCTCAATTAAAGTTATGCTTTCATTACATGACATTTGCTTAAATAAAGTTATAATTTTATATGCATATATGTGCACTCATCTGCACACTCACAGTAAATGTATATAATTTCTACAGACTGTCAGAATTTTAACAGTTAAGAATTAATTTTATATATATATTCACTATAGAGCTATATCAGTATTAGTTTCTTCACACTACTTTGTATTGCTAGTAGTATACTCAGTATACTTTAGCAGCTTTTATAAAAAGCTTTTATTTCACTAGCTATTAAATGTAGCTATAACAAATGCTTACTTATTAAATAAAGCATTATATAATGCTTTTTAAGCTTAAAAATAAGTATAAGCAAAGACATTTTTAAAAGCAGTTAGTAGCTAGTTTAACTAGCTTTAACTATTTAGTACTTTGATGCCTCAAAGTATATTTAAAAAATTAAGCTTACTAAAGCTTATTGTATTTACTGCTGAAAAAACTGAGCTCACTAAACTTTTAAACATATTTAATTTAAAAGCTTTAAAGCATTTAGCACTAATTTAACTAATTTAAAGGCTTCTAAATGTGCTCAGCAAGTGTTTAAAAAGTCAAAAACTCAGTATGAGTGCTGCAAATGCAAAGTAGTACTATGTAAAACAGATGATTGTTAGTAGCATTATCATACAACTTTAGAGAGTTTTTAGCTATTAATTTAGTGAAGGTTTAACTAATTTAAAGCTTATTTTTAACTAAAAGTTAAAGCTTTTTAACTATAAAATTATGTGAGTTATGTGACCAATATTTGACTCACTAACTATGCTAGCAGAATGTCTCATTTTGTTTGCTGAGAGAATAAAGCTATATCAGTATCAGTTTCTTTACACTATTGTACTGCTAGTAGTATACTCTATATATTTTAGCACTTTTTACACATTTACATTATTAATGAAGTTTTTTAAGCTTTATTTGCATATTTTTTAAATCAAAGTTTTTTTCATCAAAGTGTATATTTCACTGTATGCTTTACTATGAGTTTATAGCTTATCTTTTAAATTTGGTTTTAGATAATTTTTTCAATTACAAAGAGTACTTTATCATTAAATTAGCTCTTTAAACAAAGCAATTTTATTTTTTGCACAGCTTTACTTTCTTGATTTTCAGAAAGTAGCTCAAATACATTAGCAATGTAGTTTGATGTTTTAATTATATAATGAAATTGTATAACAATTAAATATGTTACTGTGCAAAGTCAATTTATTTTAAAAAGTTTTTTGTTGTGCTTGTGATATTTTTAAGCATTATACTCACTATGAAATGCAGTACTTGTGTCTCATCTCACAGTTATGTTTGATCTCTAATGAAAGTAATGAGCATTTTTACAATTTAATGATTATAATAACAAAACTAGTAAGCTTTATTTTAAATATTGTAAAGAAGTATGATTAGACAAGTTTTTATAATATTTGCCTTTATTTTACTAAGTTTTCTTTTATATGACACTTGATGTTTAATTAGTTAAAAAAGAATGCAAATGCTATTTCTAATGGCAATAGTATAATAGAAAATGAGAACTTCTTTAATAATAATAGTAATATACTCTATGTTGTTTTTAAATATAACTCATAGTCACAACACTAAAATCAATATAAAAATTAAACTAAAAACATTATGTTAGCACTTTAAAGCTTCTCAATTACTTAGCAAGTTAGTTTAAAGCAATATTTTACATTAATTTATCATTCACATTTGTTGTATATTTCTCTTCAATATATTTTTTTCTTTTCTCAAAGTGGATAAAGCTAGCACTAATAGCTTAATGCTTAGTTTGATAAATTTTACTCAGAGAGATAATGAGTGCAAACACATGTAAATTACATTGCTCATTTATTATTATTGACTTTTATTTCAATGTTTAAACAACTTCAATATAGCACAATATGATGACTATTTTTACCAGTAGTTTATTGTAAATTTATAACTTTTTGCAGAGCAGTACAAGTTAAATTGATTTAAACCAATTAAAAACAGCTCTGGGCTAAAAGATATAAAATTATTAAAATAGCTTTTACTACTGCCATCAGCACTAATTCTGCCAGTATAAGTAAATCATATATTTTTTTATCACACTTTGTGAGTAGCAATTGCTTCATGCAATAACACTACTAGAACTTTATAGCTATTGTTTATGAATTTGAGAAGTTTTATTTTTTTATTACTTTCACAGCAAACTCACATTGAAATGAAATTTAAACTAAACTCATTAAAAACACAAATGATGTTTTAATTCAGTTTTGAAAGCATCACTCTAACTTAATAGCTTATGTGTTTTATATCAAACTGCTGAAACTTATTTTTAAATTACATAAAAATTTAATCTTTGAAAAATATATTGCTGACATCTGAGTAATTGAATATTAAAAATATAGTTTTTTTTATGCTCATTTTCTTCTCTGAGTCAAAAATGGCTTTAGATTTTTAACAATTGAATGTGTGAATAAGATTGTCTACACAGAGATTTTTACTATTAATAAGCTTAAATTAATTACTAATGAATAAACAACTTTTGAATAGTTAAAACTCCAGAAATAGCAGAATTTTAAGCTTTACAATATTGTTATCATTAATTTGATTCACTGATTATGTGACTATCACAATCTCAAAGCACTTTGCATAAAGAAGATCAATAAAATGCTAAAATGCTCAAAAAACTTTCTGAAGCTCTTTTATAAAAAAATCATTTTAACTGAAAACTTTTACTCAGAATATCATTAAAGTAAAAAAACTTAAATTTAAATTAAAGACTTTACTAAAGTGAATAGCTTTTTGAAGATTGAAAATGAATAAATTATTCTTTATAATCTTTATTTGACCTGGTGGTATAAAGCTCATATCAATGTAAAAATATACAGCAGTATTAAAACAATCAAATATTTGCATAAGTATATTTATAAAAGATCTAATCATGTGACTATGAAGCTAAATATAAGCATCAATAAGATTTATAATTATATTAATAGTCATTATATTGAGATGTTAAAAGCAATTTGGCATCTTTTTAAGTTCTCAACTTATGAAATTAGTCTTAGTGTTTATGCTTTTTATATTTATTTGCCAAATAATCACTTCATAATTTACAATATGAAAGCATTTATAAAAAAGCTTGCTAATCATTTAAAGCAAACAACATTAAAGTTACTAATGTTTTTTAAATATAATGTCAATAAAAAAGTAAGCAAGCTTTCAGCATTACCACCATATGAGTGAGAACATTTACTCTTATAAGACTTTGAGCTATTGCTATTTTATGACTTTTTTTACTTTATTTGAAAACTGAAAGAAAAAATATAAACACACTGTTAAACAAGTACTCTTCAAATTGATTAAGTAAAGCAAGTATTATCACTTTATAATGAAGTTTACTTTCTACACTGTTTTTTTATGATAGTGTGTAAGTCAACAAGTTTTAAAAATATTCACACTGTGAATGGTCAAGTCTACTTAATATTTTATAAAGCTTGCTATGCTCACAAAATTTTACAAAATGAAAATGAATGAAATTTATGCTTCAAAAAAGCTTGCTATATAAACATTAGCTATTAGCTTCACTAATTGCTTTTTATAATAATGATTTTTAAAGATTTCTTTAATGCTAGCAGACTTTGAGAAAAATATAAAAATAATATTTGCAATGATTTACAGTATTAAATTGAGTATAATCAATTGCAATATAATCTCACTTTTAATTGTGTTCTTCATTATAATTATAGTCTTTTTTTTATCATCATTGATTTTCAGACAGAAGACAAAACTTTGAAAAATTACTGGCTTTTTTTATCTAAATGATTAGCACAAAGCAGCTTTCAATTTAAAAATTTTGTAAAAGACAAGCTATAATTATATTGAATAAATCTGACAGGCAAAAAATTTTATTCTGCAATTAAATTATGGTTAGCATTAGGCTTTTAATATAATTATAGAAGCTATGATGAATACTTCAACAAATGTTTGTTTTTTTCTTCATGGCTCAAAAAATACAAAGAAATTTTTTCTTTATACAGTGTTGTGTAGCCACTTTCAGTCTCAGAATAAAATCATTCTTTGTGTTGTTTTAATAAAGATTACTGCATTACTTCTTTTTAAAAATTGTATTGCTCACAAACAATTTCATATTTTCATTGATATCAATAAAAAGTTATTTTGCTATATTAGTTATAGCATTCATTTAGCAAAGCTAATTTAAGCAATCTTTTTAATTATCTGAAATAAAACAACAATGACACATTATTTTATTTTCAATGCTGTGAATTGAACTCTGCAAAACTTTCATTATAATTTGTCTGAATGTAAAAAGTCTTTTGATGATATTTTTATTATTTTAAAAAATAATTTTCAACAAATTTTGCTTATTATTCTTTATAGCAATTAAGCACAAATTATAATAATAAATCTTCAGTATATTTGTATCTTTAGTCAGTTTCAAATGTTACTGCTCACAGAGAACATATAGCTGAAAACAATCAAATTTGAAAATTGTCAATTGATCAAGTGATTATTTTGACTTAACTATAAGTCTCAGTTTATGAGTAGTATTTCACTATTATTCTTTATTCACTAAACCATTGATATAAATAAGTTTATTAATTACATTTATCTGCTTTATTGCCTATAAATTACTTTTCAAAACTTAGACTTTTTTTATAGCTGTGTCATTTTGACTCTCTGAAATATAGATGTTGAATTTTTTAATATTTATCTGTTGGCTTAATTCTCTGAGAACACAATTATACTATATTTTGTAAATATTTGTGATCTTAATAATGGTCTCTTTAATAAAAAGATTAGTATCAAAACTCTTCACAATATTATTTTAGCAAAAATTTCTTTAGCTGAGCTATAAATAAAAATAAAAGCTTCTTTTATTTTGATGCACAATATAAATTTTTTAAAAAAACTTTATAATAATACTTAGTTAACTTTGCTGCATATAACTACTTACTATTTAAAAGTTTATTTAAATGATGATAAATTTAATAAAAAGACTTGTTTTATTTTTTAGTTTAAGCTCACAATAGTTTTTAATAAGTTTCACTTTACATTATGCTGTTTTCAGTTCTCTATGTGATTAGTGTTTACTATAACTATCAACAAATCTCAGAGATAGTTTTTTAAGCATATTAAGATAAATTTGCACACTTTCATCTTTACTCACAGTTAGTTTTATGTTGCTTTATCACAAACAACTTAGGCTTAAAATTTGTTAATTTTTCTTTCTTCAGATAATGAAGCTTAAATCATTATAAATAAAATTTACTTAAAAATTTTTTAGCACTTTTTTGCCACATAGCCCACAACTTTAGCTTTAAATTTACTATTACTGTTGAGAATTGCACTATTAAATTTAACGAATTTGAACTTCACCAAGTCAGATGACATTGCCACTAAAAAAATGTTTAAAACTCATTGTTGATATAAAACAATAAAAAGTTTAAAATCATACTGTTGAAATTACATTTTTTAAATTATACTTGCAGAATTAAGATTACTTTAAAATTACACTCACAATTGCTTTGTTTTATTATATATTACTTTTCTTTAAAATTGCAATTGTTTGTTTTTAATTCTTAATTATATTTCAACTTCTTTACTATGTTTAGCTTTATTACCACCAATCATTGCTTCATTGCAGGTCTTTTTGTTATTGCACATGTACATGCAGCTACACTAAAGGTCTCAAATATATTTTTTAATGCTTATATAATTGTTAAAGACTATATTTTTTTTAAGCATTTAATCTCTGTGGACACATTCAATTTTACAGTCAAATACTACAATAAGTCTGCCATAAAGTTTTTGAATGACACTATTGCTATGTTTGCAGAGACTTTATTTCTTCAGCAAAACAAGTTAAATTCTTTTAAGATTACAGTTAAAGCCAATTGTTGCTTTTTTTACAAAGGCAATTTAAATGCTAATAAATATGCTAATTACATTTTTCAATTAATATCATCAATGCTATTTTTCAGTGAACAAGTGATAAGTTAAATGATTAATTTAACTTTTAATGACAAAAATAATTGTTTAGTTTTTTTTGTCAAAATCATTATATATAATAGCAAAATCAACAATTAAATGATTATTAACACTTTTTATATTAAATGCAATATCTTTTAAACTAAGCACTAAATAAACATACAACTTTCATCTATTGAGTGTATTGTGGAAATTAATAGAAAAATTATTGGCTTTTACTCATACCTCAATAACTTTTAACTTTGTGTTACTATTATTTTGCTTTTTTTTCTTTAAATCCCAAAGAAATTTACAGTGCCACCACCATTGATTAACTCATTATCATCTTAAAAGTGCAAATATAAAATAGTGCTTGATGCAGTTAAAAAATTTTAATATTTTGTTTTCTTAAAACTACCAGTTTAGAATTTATTTTTTTAAAGCTTATAGCAATTAATTATATTTAATGCTTTTTCAAACATTCTCTCAAGCTTTCAGAAAGTGATTAATATTGAATTTGAATATAAAAAACTCTCTAAAATACTTAAATCTTTTAAAAGACTCAGGCAATTACTCTCTTTTAGTGCCAAAGCAAGAAAAAAATCAAACTTTGTAAATGCTTTTAGTGTCAATTATGATTCTGAAGATAAAAAAAGCTTTAATGAAGAACTAAAGAAAAGCACTAATAAAAATGTTTTGAGAGAAGAACTTAAAAATAATCTCAAAAACAAGTTTAAAGTATTATTTCATTTGAAAACTATTTAAGCTGAAAAAAAAATAAAGAAAAAGACTTAACTTACACTTACACTTGCATTTGAATCTACATTTGCACTGAAGCTCAAAAAGTTTAAAAAACTCAAAAAGAAAAAACTTACATTTACATTAAAACAAATTTGACTTTCAAAACAGATGAGAACAATAGTAGTGACAATATAACAATGGCATCATTGACAATCAAAAGATGTGTAGTGAAGAGTAAAATTACTATCTGTGGCTAAAATTGCTATATGCAGCTCAGCACAAAAGTTATTTTATCTAAAAATGTGATGTGAAAAAAATACTGTAAATAGCTTTTTTTTATTTTTGTAATACTTTTAATGATATGACTGCAGACAGTAATAATTAATTAATTAGTTTTAGCCAACTGTCATTGCTGTCTGTTAATAATTGATGCTTTATTATAATTTGTATATTAGCAATTTTAATGTGACTACTATTGTAATGATTTAAGTAATTAGATATCAAATGCAAGAACAAAATATATATATAGCACAGTTAAAATTCTTGTAGAAGAATTGTTTAAAAATTGACTTAATTATAAATTATTAATTTCAAACTTGCTTTTTATTTTTGCTAATCAAAGTCTAAACTTAGCATGTTTGTCATTAAACTTCAGAGAGTTAAAGAAAGTTAGCTTAAGTCTTGAAATTTAGTTTAATGCTTTTGCCAGTGCAAATAATATTACAGTTGAAAAGTTTAAAAAGGCTAAAAAAAATAGTAGCACATTAACTTTCTAGCATAATTAATTGTTAAAATATTAATTTAATTATCTTCTTCAGAGTCAAATTCATCAGTGACAGCAGCTGAAGAAAATTTATATTTATTTTGATGTTGGCTTTTTAAGAAATTATTTCATTAAATTTAATATCATAGTATTTGCTATATAAGATTGCAACAGTAAAGACTTTAAACTACTCAATTGACATTTATTATAAATCAAAGTGCTTACTTTGCAAAGTAATAAGAACTTTAAACTACTTTTTAGTCTATTACAAATCTTTTCTTTTAAAAGTGCTTGTGAGAAAAAACTTCAACTACTTTATATTACAAGATTTAAAATAAATAAACAAAAGAGGCTGTTAGTTAAATCTCAGATACTCAATATAACAGCTTGCTATTACTTTTAATAATCTTTAAAAGAAAGTTTTAATTTAAAAAAGATTTAATGTAATATAATAGTTTTAAAGCAGTTTATTTAACTAGCTAAGTCACTTTATGAGTACATTAAATTTTGAAGAAGAAAAAGAAAATTATATAAAACTTAAGAAGATAAGATGTTTTTAATATTCATCAAGTTAAAGTAAAGTAATATATTTATTCAGCAACTTAGCACAGCAAAACATTTTAATTAATTTTTGAGAGCTTTAAAGTTTTCATGCTCAAAGACTTTATACTTGAAAATATATTCAGTGGCTGAGAGTATCTAAAGCCTATATCAAAATATTGAGCTCAGCTTATTACACAAGCCTTTAATAATGCTTACAAAAGATATTAAAAAAAGTTAAAAATCTTCATCATTTGTGCTTAACAAAGTAGTCTGAAAAGCATTTGAAAACTTAAAAACACTATTCATAAGTGCATTTTTATTGATACATTTTAATTTTAAACAAAGAATATAAATTGAGTCAAATGCTTTTAGTTTTGCTTTAGCAATAATAATTTTATAACTGCTGAAAAATGAGCAATGATACTTTGTAGCCTACTAATTTTAAAAATGCTTTTAGCAAAATGCAATTATAAAACTCATAATGCAAAGCTATTAGCTATTGTTATAGTCTTTCAAAAATAAAAGCATTATTTGAAAGAGGCAAAGCACTCAGTTATTGTACTATTTAACCATGTTAATCTTTGCTACTTTATAATAATTAAAGAGCTAAATGAACATCAGATAAAATGAATAAAAAGGCTCAATGTGTTTAATTTTATAATAAAACATTATCTGAAGAAAAACAATCTCACAAATGTATTAAATTGTCATCTAAATTACAAGACAAAGACAGTAAAAAATATACTATTTTTGCTGCAAAAAAATTTGCAAAAAGCTTTTTAAGCTTAAAATAAGAAAATCTCTTTAAAAAACTTTCATATGTGTTAAAAGCACTTTTAATATATAGACAAAAAAAGCACTGCTAATTGATATCATTAATGTTTATAAAAACTAAAATGCATTTATAGATGAAAGTTGCACTGTGAATAATATGAAAGATTTAAAACTTTTAATGCTTAGAATGCTAGCTACTACAACAATAATATTTAAAACAGCTTATATGAATATGCTAAAAACTATATTACAGCTTTTACTATAAGTTTAGCAAAGAAATGTTTTTGCAAAATAAATAAATAGTGAACTGCAGCATGTGAATTAAACTGTGTGTTTGCTGCAAATTTTGCAGTAAAAAGCATATGTCAGAAAATGGTATTTTTGGTATTAGTATGTAATTTATTACACTTGTTTAGCTAGTCTTTTATAGTTAGTAAATTTGGCCTCACATGCATATAAATTTGTGTTCAGTCTGAATTCTCATAGAAAATTATACACATTTGCAATAATGTGTTAATCTAGTTAAGTCTGACTTTGACATGCACTGATTTCAGTCATAATTTGAATATAAAATTACATGAAATTTAACAGTTATGAGCTTAGTGAGCTGAAAATATTAAAAACATTAATATTGAAGCATTTTAATAATGAATTTATTCACTTCTCTAGAATAACTATTGTCAGACTGAAACTAGATTTAAAATCAGCAAAACAATAAAACTGTAAACTATAATGAGCATTTTGAGCTTTCAAAACCATAAAAAAGCATACTGTTATAATGAAGATAGTCATCTTGACTTTGTGAAAGAATTACTGACCTTAAATGCAGAAGATAAAAAGTGCAGCAAAGAAGTAAAATGTTTAAAAATATATCAATTCAGATGAAGAAAAAAAGCTTTTTAAAAAATTATTAATTTTTGTTTAAAAAACTTATATTAGTGACAAAGCATGAAAAGAAACTGTCAAAATTTTTTCTAAGCTGACTACAGCTGAAAAGAAAAACTATAAGACAGACTCAAATTACTATGACAAAACCATAAAAAAGTTAAAGATGGCAATGTTAAAAATAGCTTATATGTCTTAGCTTCTAAACAAAACAATATTGACATAAACTTAAAAAAATTATAAACCAATCAATCATTTAAGATAAAATGAAAAAGCTAAAAACACATTATGAATCAAACAATAAGATAAAAAAGATTAAGATATATACTTAGTATAAAACTGTAAAATGCTCACTAAAAAATTGTTTAAATAAGTCAATTCAGAACTGAATTATGAAATTAAAAAACTTTCACTTTGAAGCTAAAGATGTTGGTTTTTTACTAACCAAAAATGAAGTAAATGTCAAAAATCTCATACTAGCAATCAAGAAAATTAATTCACCAATATACTGAGACCTTAAAAGAACAAAAAAGACTAAAAAGCTCATTTATTTCATGATAGTTAAAATAGTTCAAAATAATTTTTTATTAAACCAAATCAATTGTGCAACATTTAAGATAATTAATTAAGCATTTACTACTCTTCAAAGCCATAAGTAGAATGCACCTCAGAGTCAGAAAAAGAATACTTTTAGCCAATAAAAATTAAAGTGAAAAATGAGAAAATGCATATGTAGCTAAATTTGCTCTGAAAAGAGTAGACACTAGCTAGACTTATGCTCATACTTAAATAAAAAAAGTGAATAGTAAATTAACAAGCAAAACTCAAAATTATTGAAAAAGTCAAAAAGAATTTAAAGAACTTTGAAATATATATTTTTGTTGAGAACTCATTCAAAAGAATTGACATGAAGTTTAAGATGCTTTTATTCTTTACTCTCAGTGTGAAAAAAAAGAATAAAGTAGTGATGATGATGTACATAATGAACTTTTTAAATTTTGAAAACATTAATCTTTTCAATTTCACTATTGTGAATAGTAGTGCTACTTTTTATATCTGCAATAATTTTAATTGCATGTTTAATTTGTGTGATGCTAATTTTAAAAACTGCATCAAGGCTAAAAATACTCATATTTCAATTGAGAAATAAGGCACTGTGAGAATAGATGCTAAAAAATCAACTAGTCAGCTAGTTGAAATTACACTTTTGAACACTGCATATATTTTAGAAATGCATATCAATATTCTTTCTTTGATGAAGGCTAAAAATGCTGAATTCTTTTGAGATATTAAACAAAAGCAACTAGTCAAAGAGAATGAGTCAGAACTTTGCACTATTAAGTGACATTATAATTTTCTCACAGTTTAGTATGTGGAAATGACAGAAAAAAATACTGAATATGCATTTGCAGTGATTAGAAGAAAATATTCAAAATTTGCTATACTAAAAACTTTAAAAAGCACTAAGCAGTAATGACACAAGCAGTTTAAGCATTTAAATTAAAAGACATTGAAAATTATGACTAAGCTAGTAAAAGAAATGAAGTTAACTAAAACATTTTCAGTAAGCTTAGCTAGCTTAATGAGCTTAACTTCAGCTTCAATTTTCACTTCAGCAAAATGCTCTATTTGTAGACTATTTTAAGCTTCTAGGCAGATATTATATTGTTTAGTGATAGAATATGCTTAGTGACCATTTCAAAAAGTTAATTTTAATTTGATTTCTTTGAACAAAAAATACAATAGTCACTGCTGAGTAATGCATTTTTTAGATAATTATACAGAACTGCATTTTATTTTTACTCATGAGAAAAAAAGTAAATGTGTTGATGCAATATACATATTTTTCAATTATGTTCTTACATAGTAAAATTTGACTATTCAAATAATTCAGTGTAATAACAAGCAGTTTCTAAGTAAAAAAATCAACTTTGAAAGATTTTTAACTTTAAAATAAAGAGAAATGCTTAAGTTTTTCACACACAAAATGTAGTGTTTGATGAAATAAGAAAATATAACTCAAACAACTTTATACTGAGCATAAAACTCAAAGTAAAATTCTTTAAACTATTTATTAAAATTTAAGCATTATTAGAGATTTTTAAGCCAATCAACATTCAGAATATTTATTATTTAAGTATAATAAAAAATAAAGTGAAAAGGCAACTAAAGTATTAAAATACTGATTAAGCTTAATATTATAAGCAGTTTGCTCAGCACTGCAATATTAAATTTACTAAAAATAAAAATATTGCAATCAGTGCTGAAGATTAAATGACTACATCAATCACTAAAAATTCAAACTTGAAATATTCAATATTGCCAAACTTAACATTATTGCTTATTTAGCAGCACTTTGAGTGAACTTCAGCATTTAATTTAAATATTTTTATGATTTTAAATTAATATTACAAAATGTTTAAGAAATTTTCTGATCTGAAGAAGAACTTAAGCATTTACACTTTCACTGAGACATTATCTCATTCAGCACTATTGCATATAGAGTATTAAACACTGTAAAATTTGCTGAAAAAGTACTTGAAAAATATATCAAAAGCACTTGCAAAAATTTTATTATGAGATGAGTCATCAAAGTTCAACTTATTTAAAGATGAACATAATAAAAAAAGTAAGAATGAAATGAACTTAATTACATTATATAATTTTTATACTGTTTGAGATCTATATTATTTTGCACTAACTTTTTTAAAATCTTTTACTTTTGAAAAAGTTCATTTTGACAAGAATTTTACTTCATGAATATTTTCATTATCACTGCAAACTGCACTTAGCAAAAAAATTAAATTGACACTAAGCTCATCTCTAATTTTGAATGAAAAGTAAAAGCCAAAGCTAAAGTAAACATTTTATGTTTAACTATTAAACATCTCATTTAATTTGAATGCAAGTTTTTATTACATTTTTATAGCAAAAGCATTTAAGTATTAAAAAAATCTTTAAACTAAACTTTGAATCAAAAATGCTATCAAAATAATTTCTTTGCACCTTTAAAAAAATGGTGAAATGTGAAAAAGCATGTTTTCAAAAATGACTGAATATATACTGCTGAAAAGAAAATAAATAACTTTGCTACTCTGAGCATTTATTAAAAAATTTCATCATCTGATGCTTTTATTATTTCTCTAAAATGAGTGTTTACATACAAGTTTGATGAAGAGAAATATTTGCTAAAGTTTAAAGCTTGTCTTTGCATTAAAAATGATTTTCAGCCTGTCACATGAGAGAACATTGCTGCTGCTACTTTAGCTGCAAAACTATTCAGAATAATGATGTTTTTAATTATAGTATTTGACATGAAAATTATTTAATTAAATATTATTAACACTTTTATTTAATCTGACTTTAACAAGATCATTTATATTAAACTTTTATCTAATATGCAAAAGGCAAGTAGAGTGTAGCTATTGAAAAAATTGCTATATAAACTACAAAAATCATTTTGCTTTTGATGAAAGCAGCTATTAACTACTTTGACTCATTTAAAGTTCAAATCTATACTCAATGAGTCATGCTTTTTCATTTGCAAAGATTTACTAGTAATGTTTTTTGTAAACAACATTTTGATGTTGCATTTCAAAACACTGTGTTCAAAGCTCAAAATGAAAACTTTTATTTAGTAACTTCAATCTGAATACAAACTACATAATTTAAAACCAGTGAAATGATTTTTAAACATTAGAATTGTTTAGAATAAAAAGAATAGAAAGCTTTAGCTTTGTTAAAACTTTTATATTAAGCATATGGCTGCTAAATACAATATCACCTTCAAAAAGTTCTCAAAATCACCTTTACTCTATGAGAAATTGACAATGTTTACTGAATAAACTATGAGGTAAAAAATTCACTAATATCAGCAGTTAGTAAAGTCAATTTTATATTTTACAGTAATAACTAAATTTGATGCCATTTATGCTGCTGAAAACTTATTTCAGTTTTTATTCAATCTCAGTTCTCAGCATCTCAAGGCAGCAATTCAAACAATTGAATATTTATTGAGAACTAAGCACTACACTATTGAATATAATAATGGCCTGACTGAGAAAGTGTTCATTAGTACTAGTGATGCTTTACTAATGAATAACTCTAATTAACAAAGCTTTAAAAAATATCTTATAAAGCTATTTGAAAAACTTATTGATTAAAAAGTGACTTGGCAGAGAACAGTAACTACTTTGTTCACTGAAGCAAAGCTTCTAATAATATTTGAAGTTAAAAATAGCTTTTTTAATGAAAACAAGTGTTTAAGGCACTGCAATTTGACTTTAAAATGAATCTTTCAATTTAATGTGACAACTGCCAAACTATTTGTTTAATTAGCAGCAAAGATTTTCATATAACTACTAAACTTTGCCATGTTGATATTCATCAGCACTGGCTGTGAGAATAAGCTTAGACTAAGAAAATAAATGTTAGCTAAGTGCTAACTAATTAAATGTTTGCTGATAATCTAATTAAAATGTTATATAATAAAAAGCAGCAAAAATTTATTGAAATGCTAGATCTAAAAAATCTCACTACTTTCAATATGAAATTGAAATAGAGAGATATAAAAAGTTTAAAGCTTAAAATGATATTGCAAAACTACTAAAATGATAAAATTAGCATATTTAGCTAAACAACTGTTCAGCTAAGAAGATATGTCAAAAAATGATATTTTTGGTATTAGTATGTAATTTATTACACTCATTTAGCTAGTTTTTTATAGTTAGTGAATTCAGCCTTATATGCACATAAATTCATGTTTAGTCTGAATTTCCATAGAAAATTGTATACATTTGCAATAGTGTGTCAATCTAGTCAAGTCTAACTTTAACATGCATTAATTTCAGTTGTAATCTGAATATGAGATTACACAAAATTTGACAGCATATAATGAACAAAATATTCAAACTGAGTATTTACTTTGAGAAATAAACTAAAATGATTTACTTAAATATAAAAGTTGTGCATATGTGCTTAAAGACAAAGCTATAATTGAAAAAATCATTTGCATAAATTATAATAATTCTGTAAGAGATCTTTAAATAACATAGTAAATAGCAGTATTGTATTAAAACTAATTACTGGTTTTTTTAAATATTCACTTCAAAGTGCAACATTATGTAGCATATTGATAAGTTATATAACACATTTAGCTTTAGCTTTTGAGAGCTATATTTAATTCAAAGTGCATATAAAAGTTCTATATACAACAAAATAGCATATGAAATGCATACATTATATGCTTTATAATTGCTTTCTTTTTTTATGCATTTAGCCTCTCAAATGTTATGCTTGTGTGTGGTTAAAAAATTTTTCATTTGTTCTTTCACAATATATCACCACTCTTATACATATTGTTGCTGGTAAAAATTGTATATAAAGCTTGAATTTGCCTTTAGCATGCATTATACAAGTGCATTTGCATAGTGTAGTAGTGTAATATTAATATTAAATTGTAAACAAAGTAAATTTTGACTTCTGCACTATTATTGACTTATTAATGTTTAATTAACTTTATTTGTCACTAATTTATTTTAAAATAATATAAAAATATATTATTCTGTGCTATTTATATGCATTGTTTTTTTTTCTTTAGACCACTATTTTAGTGAGACCATAAGTCTTTTTATTTTTTTTGTGCTTGTTATTGCTATTTATTTGAAGTTAAAAGTGTTTTTCAGAAATTGTTAGCATAACTATTTGCAGAGACATGCAATATTTGCAAAGCATGTAGCATTCTTATGTCTTTTCTCATAATGTTGTTGTTTTTGTGATGAGTTTTCACTGTGTAAACAACAGCATGTCTACACAGCTTTATTGTGTAATAATGCATCATTGTAGCTGAGAATCATGCTGATATTGTCACAGATGAATTACATTATGTTAAAACATCTTTACTTTAGCCAAAAGTAGTAATATTATTACTATGCTGCTGCTGTTGCTATGACTACTGCTGTCATTAAAACTGCTGTTATTATTATCATTTATGCTCACATTGCTTTTATTACAATTGCTACTATTATTATTGCTTACAATTTTTATATTGCTGTTATTGTTATTACAATTATTATTACTACTTATCATCATCAAGCTGCTAATTTTTATTTTTCTCTCTTTCATCATTTGTTATTTTTTGGTGTAATTAAAAAAGAAAAAGAAAAAAAAGAAAAGAATACTAGTTACTTCTTAGTGTCATATAGTTTGTTTTATCAACATTGTGTGCAATTTTTGAAAAGTTATTTCTTTAAAGCTACATGCATATTCAATAAAACTTACAAATGTAATTATTGTTAAAGCATATGCCATTAGTATTTTTTAGTATTTAAAAGCTTAAAAGCTTATTAAACTATTTTTGCTGCTATCAAAATAATTAATACAACTTTTCTAACTCAACACAAACTAGTTGAAGTTGTCAACATAGCAATGTATATGTTTTTTAAAACTCATTGTTATTATCAGTGAGCACTGCTGTTGCTATTATTTTTTCACTCTGAATCTCAAACTTTAGATAATAATAATAAACTTTTTTTTGAGTGACTTAACTAAGTTTTTTAGAACAAAGCTAAAAACTTTAAAAAAAAAACATGCATTAAACTTTTTAAAGTTATGTAAGTGTTTTTTTCTACTTTTGAGTTTGTAATGTTATCTTTTCAAAAATTGCTAAACTTTTTCTTTATAAATTTTTTCTGCACATTGTGTGTTGCAATTACTAACAATAGTAGTTTAAAAGATAATTCATTTGTGTTTTTGTTTTGATGTTGTTATGTGAGTTGACTAATGTTAAAATATGAATGCATTTTAAATGCATTTTGATATTGTGATTGAGTTTTTTTTATAATTTGTTTAGTTTTCTTCTGTATTTTAACATTTGCACTTTAGCATTTATTTTTTTTTGAAAAATTAAAATTAATTTTTTATCTTGTTCTTTTCACTTTTTTCAAAAGTTATTTTTTGTAGCTTTTTGTCTTCTTGCCTTGTGCTTTGAATTCTTACAAAAAATTTGCTGTCTTTTTTAAATTCAACTTCATTTGCCATGTGTCATAATTATGCAACTATTCTTTTCAGTGAATTAAATAGCATATTTTCTCATTACTCTGTTCTGTTTATAAAATACTTTTCATTTTTTACTATTTTTCATTTTCAACATATATTGAGCTGAGTGATTTTACTTCTTTCTCACACATATGGTACAACTCTAGTAGTGAGACATAAAAGACAAAGTGAATGCTTTTATATTATGCTGATAAATTAAGTTTATATACTTGCTTTTTTTATGCATTTATAATCTGAAAGAGTTTAAGAAAACAATTTTTTAACTTGCAGTTTAAGCAAAGTGTTCATATATCCTTTGCTCACAGTATAACTCACTATTTTAATGCAAAAATTATTGACATCTGCATTTTATCATAGTAATACTTTTGTATTTCTTTTGCAATTTGTAAATGTGCTTTAAGCATTTCACACTTTTTTATCATTCATTTTACATGCTTTACTATGCTTTTTGTCTTTTCAAGCTTACTTTCTCATTCAATGTTCAGCTGCAGCTTTAATATATATTTCATAAATGCTTTTGCTGGCACAATGCCAGTCATACTATACTAAGACATATTGTATATTAATTGCACTAGCAGTAGCAAGCTAAATCAGTTGTTTTATTTAAAATTGCTAAATGTTTATAAATAGTGCTTCAGAATTTAGTTCTGATGCTTTGTCTAATTGTTGATTTATATATAAAATATAGTCAACAAATTTCACTTAGTCTTTATACATTTACATAGTGTAGTTTAATACTTGTTTGTGAATAGCAAGTTTTTATTATTAATTCATTTTGTGAAAATTTTATAATTCTTAGACTGCATTTAACACAAGATTTGCAAAATTTAACACATTTATATTCTTTCTGAAATATTTATCATTACAAAAATTACATTATAAATTATATTTTTTTATTTTGACAGTGACAAATTTATTATAAAGTTTAGCAAAATTACTTCAAATAACTTTGCAAAGATGAATAAAAATTCTAGTTCTTCATATAACTTATGTCATTTAATACTAATTCTCTAGCAAATATCACATGTTTTAACATAGTTTTTAATATTATTCATCATATCATGCCAAAAGTATTTGCAACATATAATATTTAAAGTGTGTTTTGTGTCAAAATATTCTCTCAACAGATTGTTATAATATATGCATAAGATTTCTTGTCTTATTGCAGTATTTTTAAGCATATAAACATAGTCTTTGAATCTAAGCAAGTTGTCTTCACTTATTGTTCAAATTAATTATTTAATTTATATATTTTTCACTATAAGTTGCTCACATTATGTTCTAGCAAAAATGTTCTTTGTTTGTTTTTCACATATAAGATTCACAAATGATGTAAAAAAAGCTATGCTGTGAACTGTCTTAAATCACATAGCCACTGCAATTATGGTTTATGACACTAAAGACTTTAAAATTTTTGTATTATCAGCAGTGTAATTTTTGACTGTATATGTGTCTAGCAATACATCAGCTGTTTTTTTATCAACAACTATTAACTTTGTATTTAAAAGTTCAATATATATTATTAGTTTAATTCTTATAAACTTTAAACTGAAATTTTCTCACTTGTCTATCTCAGTAGCTATTTCTTTTAGCAGCTTTTTACACAAAATAAATAGTAATATTCATTTCTTCTTGCCAACTGTATAGTTTAAGTGATGACTTGATGCATTTGTGAAATTTTATAATCTTAAACAGTGCTTAATCACAAAGTAAAATTTGTTAAAGTATTTTATTTGTTTTATTTAATGTTTTTATAGTTTTTTCATCATCAGAAAGAAGTAAAAATTGACATGATTAAACAACACTATAATAAAATATTTGCTATCTTTCAGATAGTGGTGTTATTGTCAAAATGCTTTAACTATTGCAAGCATTTCTTCATTGTGTGTTTTATAATTATGCTTTGCTAAAGTCATTTTTCTTGATCAATAAGCCATTAAATATCACTGTTAATTATTTTTCTACAATTGCATCATAATTGCTAATACAGCAAATTTTGATGTGTTAAATTCTACTCAAATTTTCAAATGAGGCTTAAAGTATTATGCTTATGAATAGTTTTTTCAAATCTTGAAAGATTATTTTTGTGTTTTTTATCATTTTAAAGTACTGTGTTTGAGCTTTTTATTTTTCAGTTTTTTTTTGCTTTGTGCTCTTCATTCTTTTTCTTTTTTTTTTGTGGTGCACTTGCACATCACATGTCAAATCTAATAGAGCTGCATATATGCACAAAAAGCTTTTAATAAATTTGCAGTAAAAGTTTGCAAATCTCAAAAAGATTTGAACATTTCACACACTTTATGGCTTTAGTTATGCAAGAATAGTTTCAATGCATAATTGCTTTATTTTCATTTCTTTTGAGCTGATAACAAACTCAAGAAAGTTCACTATGTTTATTTTGAAAGCATATTTATTTAGTTTCACATAAAGCTTATACTCATATAATTTTTTCAGAATCAGTTAAATATGCTTTTTGTGTTTTTCTTTTAAGTTTAAATAAATAAAAATGTCATTTAAATAAACAATGTAGTATATGTCTAACAAATTGCTAAGTGTTTTATTAATGTAAAATGTTACAAATGTGTTAACTAAATCAAAAAGCATAATTTAATACTTATTCTCTCAGCAAACAGAATAAAACATTTCTATTTGAGAAGTTAGTGTAGCTAAACAATTATGTGACTAGTGGCACAAACTTACTTAAATTTAATTAAACTTTCAGTATGCTGGCCTTTATTTTAACCATTGTTTTAATTAAGTCTTTTAACTAATATGAGGTTAATAAAGTAATTTAATAAAGTTTTAAAGCCTAAAGACTTCTGAGACTTATCTCTAAAGCCATTTAAATTTAGACTTTTTTGGCGCCAGCCACTACTATTTAATATTTTTACTGAAATCTTTACTAAACTAGTCTTAAATTCTTTATCTGAACACTTTAAATTTAAAGCAGAGTTAATGTATTTTAAAAGTTCAGAGCTCAAAAATTTGGAGCCTGAACTTTCAACTACAGGCTTTGAATTAATTAATTCTGCTGAATTATTTCACTGAGCTTTAAAACTATGCTCTCTAAAGCTTTTACCTTTGAACTTTATTGCTCACAAATATTACAAACTCTCATTTTTAACTGAAGATTAAATATAACTACTATCTACAATATGGTAAATATAATTATTCATCTCTGAAAACAGTCTGGAAATTTAAGCACTAGCACTGCTATTGTTCAATAAAAGTTATGAGTGCTGTGAATGTGAGATAGTACTATGTAAAACAGACAATTGTTAGTAGTGTTGATATACAACTTTAAAAGTTCTTAGCTACTAATTTAGTGAAAGTTTAACTAATTTAAAGTTTATTTTTAACTAAACATTAGAGCTTTTTAACTATAAAATTACATTGATTATGTGACAAATATTTAACTCACTAACTACACTAGCAAAATGTCTTATTCTATTTGCTGAGGAAATAGTGTTCATATTAAATGTGAAAAACTATTTTTTATTTATTGTTTTTATGAATGCAAATGCAATAATATGCATTTCATAAGTCTAGCTGTGTGAAAATTTTTACATTTGCAAGTTAGTTTAGCATCTTTTCAATTAAAAGCAGTGAGTAGTAGTTTTTAGTGATTATTGTGTTGACACTTTTGTAGTTAATGCATAAATGCATAATTTTATTCTTCTTTGAGGTGAATAAAATGAGTGCATTTGCCAAACTTTTAAAAAGTTAAATTTATTTTTTCTTAAGCAAAAACTCAATATATTCTCAAAGCATTTGAAGTTCTCATTCAAATAGTAAATATAGCAGCTTATGTAACAGTTGTGTTCTTAGTAGCAAGTTAATCACATAATTATACTTAGTGTTTTTTAAAAAAATCTTTGCTTTTTTTTTAAAAAAGCATTTTTAAAGTTCTTAAACTTTTCTGACAGCATTAATTTAGTGATGCTTGCATCAAAAAATGAGACAATCTTATCATTATGTAATATGCATAGCTGCACAAAAAATGTTGCACATTTATTTAAAACTTTTTTCACATATGTTACTGCATTTAATATTTTTATCACATTATGTGGATTTGCCTTGTAATATAACTACATTTTTTCACTTCAGTTCAGATTCAAATTAATTGCTTACAGCTATAAGTATTTTAGTATGATATTATAATTTTTAAAATTTACTACTTTAAACTTATAAATGTATGTTTTTCTGATTTTTTTGCTGTCTTTCACTATAATCTTTATAGTGTAATATTTATATGCATTTATTTTATATTTATTTAAAGCTTACACTTTTTTTAGTAAGCTTGTCTCATTTAACAAATGCTTTTTAACTTATCATTGCAATATAAAATTGTTTTTTGTGCTTAAGTTCATTAGTGCTCATGCACTGGCAGAACCTCACATAGTCACAATCTCAATGCAAAAGATGATAATCATAAAGCTGCATTTTTAAAAATTAATTTTTAATGCTGTTGCAGCATTAAGCACTAAGAAATTTAGTTTTTTGCCAATGAGAATTTTATGTTTTTGTTTTTGAACTTATCACTCTTAGAGTAGTAATTTCACTTTATGTGCTTTGGCTTGTCACAAATGAAGCATTAAATAAATTGCTTTTTCTTTAAGTTGCTTTTTGAATTGTTATACATCATTAAATAAAAATTTTTGTGTGCTTTATTTTTTTAATATGAGTTTTTGAGTGTGTTACTCTTTAACTTGTCATTTCATTTTGAATTTCTTTCTTTGCTTTTATGCAATTTTTTATATTGTTAAGTTTTTAGTGTTTTTTATCAACTGCAGATGTTGTTTTTTATTATCTGCAGATGTAAAACAAATTTAAAGTATATATTGAGTTTCAATTTATAGCAGTTCACTTTAAATTACACATTTTTAAGTATTTTGGCTTGCAAATGTTTAATTCACTGTTAGTCAGTGTATGAAACAGTCTTAAAGTAGTTTAATTTAATTAGCTAAGCTACTTTACAAATACATTAAATTTTGAAGAAAAAAGAAAATTATATAGAGCTTAGAGAGATGAAGTGTTTTTAATGTTCACTAGATCAAAGTAAAATAATATATTTATTTAATAGCTTAATGTAGCAAAATGTTCTGATTGATTTTTGAAGACTTCAAAAACTTTGTGCTCAAAGACTTTATGCTTAAAAATATATTTAGTAGCTAAAAATATTTAAAGTCTATATCAGAATATTAAGCTCAGCTCATCACATTATTTTTCTCTCTTTTTGTGCTGTTGAGGCAGTGATAATAGTATTGAGCTGTGTTTTGCCTTGTAAATATCTAAAGCAACTGTATTAAAAAAATTATTAAGCAGCTCTCATGTTAAGTGAGTATATTCAGTTTATTTTACTAAAGTTTAAGCTTCTTGTTTTTTCTGAGAAAAAACTATCTGTAAAATCTTATTAATTTTATATTTCTTTCTTTTCTGGCTTAGCAGTGTGGCAAGTTGAGCATTATTTTAAATCTAAGATGATAAAAAATTCTTTATAGCTCACTTCAGTAGCATCACATAAAAGACTAAATGAATTTTAAAGAGAGTATTTAGCCTGCAAGTATAAAATTTAACCTGCTTTAAAATGATGTATTTTACATTGATTCAATCAAGCTTTTTAAACAGTTAATTTATTTAAATATTTTTCAAATGTAATTATATTTTATTTTCTACTCTGAACTACTTCACCATTTGCCTATACTGATTAATATACTTCTTTTGCTTCTTTTGTGTGGTGGCCATTGTGGCTTAAGTGACTACTTTTTAAAGGTAAAAGATGAAAGTTTTACTTTGAGCAATAAAAAATGTTTTAATAATATAAATTAATGCTGAAAAGTTCACAAAGCTTACTAAATCAATGTTGTATTTATGTGCAGTGAAAAATGAGCTTATATCAATAAAAGCAGCATTTTGATTATTGATTATTAGCATTATTATAAATAGTAGCTTATACTAGTTTTTTGTCAGTATATTATATAAAAGCAAAAAAAGGCTTTAATTATTTGATTTATTTATTTAGTAAACTCATTAGTTTTTGAATAATAAATAGTTGAAAAGTGATAAGTAATTCACATTAAGTGACAAATAGTTTTTCATATTAGAAATACAAACTAAATTTCTTTATCTGAGATAATCACATAAAAGAAACTATAATAGTAAATTAAGCAGGTGAGTAATTTAAATACTATACAAAAATGATTATAAAAGTCATTAGCTTAAATATTACATTTTTAAATAGTTAGTTTGTGATCACTATTATATTAATTGCTTGCTTAAGCTCTGAAAGCAGAAAATTGATAATAAAGTTAACTAATATTTTAGCTTATTGACAATTGAGAATTGGCAAAAGCTTTAGCAGCTTTTTGCACTTTTTTTTTCAAATGGCAGTTTTTTCACATACATCATAATTTTAAAAAATTTATTTGCCATCTTAACTGAGTTTTAGCCAAATAAACTGTTTTGCTATTAAAGCTTTTATTATATTTTTATGTGAGTGTTTAGTGAGATGCAAGTTATGCATTTTTTAAATTATTCTAATTCTTAGTGGCTTATGATGTGAAATTCAAATATGCTCTTTTCAGCATAAGTGTTTTTCTTTGTCAATTAAACATTTTTTTACTAAGATGAATAATTTTCACTGCAGTGGCAGTTAACAATCTTCATTCAAGACAACTTCTTTAATGAGTTAGTAATATTTATTAATGATTAAAATGTTTTTTCATAATTATCAAAGTAATTTATCAGCAAAAAAATTGTTAAATGAATTAAACTAATCTTTAAATAAACTGTTAGCTTAATCACAGTCATCTTTTGTCACAAACTTAAATGCTAGCTTTAATGGCTTTGTTTTTATAATTTTAACCTTTAGTTTAGCTGTTTATGTTAAGCTCTTTTCATGATTCTTTAGCAGTTGAAAATATCTCTTAATAAGTTAATTATCATTTTGTGGCATATTCTGCTTGCAATGAGATAAAGCATTTAGTATTGTTGCTTTACTTCTGGCCTGAAACTTCAGCTGAAAAGTATATTTTGCTAGAAGTTTAGCTTAATGCATTTGTCATTTATTAAGCTTTTGCTTTTTCATGAAATATTTAGAATTCTTATGGTCTGTGAGTATTTTGAATGAGACAACACTGCATAATTTAAAATTTCACTATTTTAGGCATTGAATAATTGCCAGCTTTTTTTATTATAAATAAAATAATTGCATTCAGCAAAAGATTTTTCTTTGAGAAAAATGCCATTGGTTTCAAAATGTCATTATTGCCAAACTAAAAGAAAGCTTCTTTTACTAAATAGCTGAAGAAGTTAACTTTTAATATAGTTTTTTTTTGAGATCTCACTGAGCTAGAATTGAAACTAATATTAGCATTACTTTCAAAGTTTTGAAAGCTTGTTTGCATTGATTAGTTTATTTAAATACTGCTTTCTTTTTGATGAGTGCAGTAAAAAGCATTATAATATTAGTGAAGTTAAATATAAATTTTTTATAATAGTTAACAAAATTAATAAAGTTGTAAACTTCACAAATAGTTTGAGAATGCTTTCATAACTCAATAACTTTGATTTTTTTAAAATTTACTTTAATCTCTTTGTCTGCTTTCATTATAAATTTAAAATACTTGACACTTTAAGTTTCAAACTTGCATTTGTTAATATTTATTTGTAGGCTAGCATTTTAAAGTCTTTTTAGAATCATTTAAACTTTCTTTTGATAGTTTTTTAGAAAGCTGCTAGAATAGATTAAAATGTTATCAATATAAACAAAAATAAACTCATTTAAAAAGTTATGTAAAATGCTATTAATCTATTATTAAAAGATTGCTGAAGCTTCAATGAGCTTAAAAAATGTCATTAGCTATTTGTACAATTTGTAGTGGGTTTAGAATGTGGTTTTTTATTCATTTTCTTTCTTAATGTATATTTTATAAAAAGCTGCAATAACATTTAGCTCGATGAACTATTTTACTTTGAATAATAATTAAAAAGTTTTATGAATTAAAGAAAGAAAATATTGATTTTTTTGAGTAATACTGTTTAGTGCTTAATAGTTGACACAAAACTTAAAATTTTCATTTAGTTTCTAAACAAAAAGAATGAAAGCTGAAGCCAGTGAGCTACTTACATAAATAAAATTCTTCTGTAGAAGCTCAGTGAGTGTTTAATATAGCACAATTAGCTTTTTTTGTGATATGCTGTATAGAAGTCTTTAAAAAACTAGCTTTTTCTTTTCATCTTAATTCTTTTTAGTGATATTTTATGATTGACTTCAGGCTGATGTTTAAGCAGTTAGTCTGCTTTTTTCTAATTGAATAGTGATAAAAACTTATAATAGTGTTTAAATAATTTTTTTCTTAAGTTGATATGCTTTTTTGAGGCTAGTGTTTTTTCAATGTTGACTAAGCTAATGATGAATACTTTAGTTTAAATCTAATTTTTAAAAATAGTTTTTTTAATGTAGATAATTAGTGTAGCAAATACTAAGCTAAACTATTGTTTCAATAAATATTAAGTTCTGTTCTGAAAGTTTCTAGTTTTAATGCATAAATTTGAGCTTTTTTATTTATAATTTCTTTTTTGCAGAGTTTAGAATAATTTGCTAAGCTTTTATTTAAAGTAAGCTCAGCATAATATTATTTTTTTAATTTGAGAGAATATAAAAATAAATGTTTTTTTGCTTTGCTTATCAATATTAATATTGATATAAACAATATATGTAATTACTTCTTTTGCTAGTTTTATAATCAAATAAATATTTTAAAATCTTTCAATTCAATGCACAGCAAATTAGCTTGTTTGGCAAAGACTACACTAACTGTGCTATTGTGATATTTTATGGTCACCAAAGCAGTATAGTGTAAATAAAAAATATTATGTAAGTATAATAAGTAAGCTAATTGCTCAACATAATTAGCTTTATGAATTGAGTGTCTCAATTAGCTTATCAGTGTTTTAATAAACTCACTAAAATAAAGCTTAGCTTTATCAGTCAGCTGATTTAAATTATCAATAAAAGAATTATATAACTTAGCAACTAGCCATTAAATAAAAAACTATGTAATTTTTTACAGACAAAATCACATCTGATAGCATATTATGCTAAAGCTACTTTAGAGCAAACTCATAAAAGAGCAATAGCTGAGAGCTAAGCTCTACTGAACTAATTCTAGAAACACAGTATAAATACAATGATATTTGTCTCAAAGAATTTGCATTTCAATCTACCACAGTAAAATTTATTTAGTGTAGTAAATTTTAAAAGCAATGAAGCAATAAAACATTTTAATTAATTAGTTAAATTAAAAGCTATATGACTTTTTTAGTCAAATGACAGAAAACTTGTCAAAAAAAAACTAAGCTCATTTTGAACATTTGACACAGCAAATGGCAAAAAAACATTAAAGATGAAAGCAAAAAACTAAACAAGTACAGCAAAGAGATATAATATTTTCAATCTACATCATCAATATGTCAACTAAAACTTTGTTATTTTAGCTAATCAGACAAAATAATGATTATTTTATACACATTACAGCATACTAAAAAATTTCAAAGCTATCACAAATTCTAAAATATAACAGTAAAATTATAAATAATGTAGCACTGAAGTGAATCAACAAGATGAAATAATACTTTCAGAATGAGAAAAACTTAACAAGATGAAAAGCAACAAAACAGCAAAAGATAATGTTTACTCAAAGTTATCTCAGAAAAAATGCAGAAATTAAATGAAACAATTAGCACATAAAAGTCAAAAAAGAGAAAATATCTAAAATTAGAACATTGAAAATGTTTTGCTACTAACTGTTGAACAACTTTCAAAACTACAATAATCAGTAAAAGCATTAAGAGTAGTTTGAGAACTTCAAGTAAAAGCAATGAACATTTCAAAAATATGCATTGAAGCTGCAGAAAACTATTATACTATTAAATATTAATTTGTTAAATAAACTAATTTTATAAAAGTTAATTAAAAATATTAAGTCAAAGCTATAGGCTGAATAGTATTGCCATAAACTTAAGTCTACAACTTTAGAGCAAGCTATAGTCTACTTTGTTTAATGAGAATAAAGCTTTTTAACAGCTTAACAAATCTTATCAAACACTAAAAGAACAGAAGAGAGTATTATTTATAATATATTAAGCAAAAAATCAATGAACTTAAGTGCTACACAGTTATCAGCAGTCATAATGAGTTCAAACAAACTCAAAAAAATATTTGCAGCTTAAATATTTTGATGCAAACAAAGAAAAGCATGCTATAAGTGTGAGAAAACTAAATACTAATAAAATGAATGCCTAACCATCACATATGATAAATTAGACAAGATTAGTATTAAAGCTTCAAAAAATAAAAAAAGTCAATAAGCTTAAAAGCTTTTGCTAATTATTTTTATTAAACTTTCAAGCAAAAGACTTTGTTAAAAATATCAGACAATTTTAACCTCACTAAGATTGGTAAAAAAAGAAAAAAAAAGAAAAAAATAAAGCAATTTATTAATTTATTTAATTGAACAAAGCATTTATTCATCATAAGCAAATTGATAATCTTGTTTTAAGAGCAGCTGAAATCATTTAAAGAAACTTAAAATGTATATATTCTAATTAATTCAGAAGCTAGTTATATTTTCATTGCAAAATAACTGCTAAAGAGAGATTGAATAAGTCAATGACAAATGAAACTATAATTTTTTCATGTTCTGCTTCTGAATGAGAAATACATAGTCACATTAGTAAGTTGCCAATTGCTGATATAAATTGAGAGCTAAATAAAGAAAGTTCATACATGAGAAATCAACATATATGAATACAATCTAATTTTGAGAAAAGAATAGCTGAAAAAGTGCAATTTTTAAATTGACTAAAAAACATTACAAATGTGTTTTAAAGACAATTAGAGATAAACATATATTGTAAATTTTATCAACATAAAACACATTCTGAAGAAATTCTCACAACTAGTTTTGAATGTATTGTTAGCCTTTTAAATAAAGTGAATGCTTTAAAAATTCTCAACAAAAACAACACTGTGAGTAATTCAGCTGAAAGTTTTAAATCAAATAAAAATATAGTTTAATATGACAGATTTTTAACTTTAAACTTTACTAGTAAAATATAGCAGTGTTTTTCAAACAAAGCTGTCACTTACATTGTCTCTCAATAGAGAATTTACATATAATATTAATACAAAGAACACTAAGCTAGTCAATATTAATTTGTACTTTTTATTTCATATTCATATGAAAGAGTTAAAAAAGCAGCTAAAAAAGTTACTGAAAAAAGATTTAATACAACTTTCAATAAGTTTATGAAGCTTTTCAGTTTTATTTATTAAGAAGCTTAAAGAAAAATAACAAATGTGTGTTGACTATCAGACATTAAATCAAGTAATAGTCAAAAATGAATATTTTTTACTTAAAATTTAAAAACTTTTTAACACAATTGAGATCTGGCAGTTTTTAAGATTTGTAATATATTATCAACAATACATTCAGCAATTTGCATACATGGCTGCATTTCTCTCAGACTTATTGAAGAAATCAAATAAAATAATATGCAAAAAGAAGTTTTAGTCAATTGTGTAAAATGCTATATATGAAGCTGCATTTCTTCAAATTTATAAGGCTTTAATTTTAAAATTAGTGCTAATGCAATCAATTTGAAAGATCTCATTTATAATTGAAACAAATGCTTTGAAGTGAGCAATTAAATGTGTTCTTATGCAAAAAAATAACAAACTGCATTTAATCACATTTGACAAACACAAGCTTAACAAAGCTAAACTTAATTACTTTATACATGAGAAAAAGCTTTTGACTATAAAATATGCACTATGGCTGTGAGACTAATACATTGACAATGATACAATAATCACAGTTTTTACAAATCATAAAAGTTTGCAATATTTGCAGTCAATCAAAATGTATTTAAAAAGATTAGCATAATGAATATTGAAATTTCAGAAATATTTCTTAAATATTTAATACTGAAAGGGCTCAAAGGCAGTTGTGCTTGACATTATTAGCCACCAATTGAATTTTGTGAAAAATTAGTTTGCAAATATTGCAGAATTTGATATAAGGCTTTTAGCAATTTATAAAGAACTCAAAAACAAGTAACTGCTATAATCACATTCTGCAAGAAGAAGATAATATTTACAAATGATTAATTGGCATAATTAATTATCAAAAAAATCAAAATTTAAAATAACAACTTTGAACTCAAATAATGTTCTAATAAAAAAACACAAAAATAAAAAGAAAGCACTTTATCTGAAGCTTTCATTTCAGCACAATTTGATGTGTTAAATGCATAAAGAATTTAAACATTTAAGTTATTTCAGACTGAAAAATATTCTTTACACAAAAGTGTAATAACTAAGTATGTAGAAAAACATTTAAAATTACATCAACAAATGTTTTAACTGCTAAATAGCTTAATAGCCATAGTCATTACTAAAGCAAGAAAAGACACAACACTAAATAAAAGTGAAAATTTAATAATTCAAACATTGAGAAATTAATTTCATTGGTCTTTTATTAACAACTTTGAATAAAAACTAATGAATTATTATGATGATTGACTACATTATAAAGTGGCTGATGACAAAGACTATTTCAAAGACTACAAAGAAAACAATCACTTAATTTCTTTATAATGAGATTTACATCAACTATAATGCTTCATGTAAAATTCTTATAAATAATAAACATAATCTGCTTGCAAAAGTTATATATTACTATTTGAAATTATTGAGCATCAGGCATAAAACAACAACTTTATAACACTCAAGAACAAATGAAAAATTTAAAAATTTAAATGACTTATTGAAATAAATTTTAATTAAATATTTTTTAAAAAAGTCAATGCAGTTATAAAATGAATATTTACCATAAGCCATGTTTGTGATGTGAATATGAATGCATACTATCTCAGAAATTAGCTTTTTTTATTTGATGTATGATGTGCAGCCAAGAATTTTAAGTGACACTATTAAACAATTTAATGAGAATTAGTCAATTAAAAATAGCAAAAAGCACTTGTGAAAAGTCAATCATATACAGTCACTGATGAATGAAAAGCTATTAAATGAAGCAATATATACTTAGTGTATACAGAATGAAGCTATCACAGAGATAAGTTTTGCAAAAAAGACATAAATTCTTATTCATAATGAAACTCATAAAAAGTTGCAATGCAACTAGTTTAAATCATATTATGTTTTAAAATGACACTCATTAAAAACATACACTGTGAAAGAGTCAAATAAATATATTTTATGCAACTTAATTAATAAAATAAAATTAATAAAAATGAAAATAAATAATTCAGAGAAATTGTAAATATTGTTAGTTTACAATCATATGCTTGTGAGATAAAAGCAAAGAATTAAATAATTTGTTAAAATATATAATATTATAAAAACTAATGACTTTACTTTCTTATTATATTTGAAGTTGTTGTCTATCACAAAAGCTAAATGAGAAGAACAGAAATGAATAAGTATACATTCAAACAAAGTGAGAAAGAGAGATAAAGTGATTAATAAAATGCTGCAAAAGACTTAATGCATCAGAAAAGAAAATAGAAATGCATCATATCAGCTTTTTTCAAAATTTTAATGTGAAAAATATTTTATATACAAAAAAGACTTAAATAAAAAGTCAACTATCTCATCAAAAACATTTACTTAATTAGAAGAAATGAAATTATCAGAAAAAAAAAATGTGTTGATAAAATAGACTTTAGCTAAAAAAACATCAGAAAGCTAACAAAAATTATTTTTTCAAATTAAAAATTTGCCATGATTATTAATTACTTTAAATGAAAAAATAGACTATATCAACAACTAATAGTACAATATAAATAAAAGGTAAAAAATGGCACAAAAACATTATTATTATTCATATTATGATACAAGTTGGAAACACTATTATACATAGTTATAATATAGAATTAAAATTAAATAGACTTAAGGCCAAAACAAAACATTAAAAAAGTTACATTAATCAAACAAATAGTTTAAAGAAATTATACTGAAATCTGAAGACAAAAAAACACTTTTTTGTTAAAAAAACTTAATAAAGCTTTAATGCATTAATATGCTTATTAATACACATTATGAACTTCAAAAGCTCAGTATGAAACTAATGTAGCTGTGAAAAAAATTATTTGCAATAATCAGTCAAAAAATCAAAGAAATTAAAAGCAGTGCTTAAGCTAGCATTTTCATTCTCAACTATGATAAAATAATATAAACAGTTTAAAGCACATAATCAGTTAAAGATATTTACATAAAGTGACAGATTCTTATTTTCTAACTCAATAAAGCAATATAAGTGATTCAGAGCATGTAAAAAGACAAAAGTAGTTACATGTAGTAATATCATTTTTAAATTCAACAAAATAATAAGAGTAGTTTAAAAAACATAATTAATTAAAAGTATTTACACACAGTAGTTTTTTAAACTGCTTTAGCATTTAATTAAATTTACTTTTGTTATTGAAAAAGTAAATGTAATAAGCAATATTGATGACAAAAACTAATTAGTTAACACAATTTATACTAGCCAACAAACTTTCTGTCATGGTGAAGTAACACAGAGTACAAGTGAAAAAAATAAATGTAATCATGTAAAACAATTTAGATAAATTATTAAAAATTAAATTTATTAACTCATTTAGCTCAGACAAGAAGTCAAAGTGTTTAATAAAAGTATTTATATTTTATTAAAATCAATTGATGTATATGATTAAAAAAATGACTGTTAAAAGATAAAATACTCATAAAAATTGTAGTAATAATGATTCTTTATCCATGTACAATTTGCACAAATATCATTAGCAATTTTTATGAATTATTACACAACAGTCAAAAGAGCTTAAATCTCTGAAACATTATATGCATTGAGAACAGTAAACAACTTCACATAACTGTATTAAAATAGCCAAGATTTAATGCTTACTTGTATTAGCATTTTATATTTTAAAATGTTTATTACTATTAAAATGCTAAAATACTTCATGCTTAACAAACATGTTTATTACTGTATGTTGCATAGTTCTCATCAAATGAAGATTTATAAGCAGCAGTAAGTTTCATAGCACATCAAAGTTAAAAAAACAATATAAACTGCTTTTATAAAAATTAACAATCATAATAACATAACATGTTAATAGTAAGTTTTTGAGAATCAAAATCATCAGTGTGCACAAAATAAACTTTTAAAATGTTTAGTTCATACAAAAAAAGTGACTTAATGTTACAAAGACTAATTAAATAGTATAACTAGTCAAGATGAGAGTACAATAAAACATTAAATGAGAGGCAAAGTTTTCACAAAATAAACAAGTTAATAAATGCTAAAGTGACTTTCAGAACAAAAGCTTAGTATAATGAGAAATCATTAAAATAGTTATACTTTTGTGTCTAGTAGCTGATTAGTACTCATTAGCATGAGAATAGCCATGACTTAATTAGCCAAAAGAAAAAGTATTTATTATACTGACAATAAAAATAATAAAGAGAAACAAAGCTAATCAAAATACAACAGATTAAAATAACTAAAAATAATTGACTAAGCTAATCATAAAACACAATTAAAAAGAATGAAAAATTAAGAAGAAAAAAAGTGGGAAAAAAAGAAAGTAAAGAAAAGTTTACAAGAGAAAGAAATATGTGTTAAAGATTGAAAAATTATGCTGAGGTCAACAAAAAATTATACTGAAAAAATAATAAAATTATCTGAAATGATCACATTAAATGCCTAAGATTAAGCTTTTTAATTACAATAAGCATTTTGATCTGATGAATTTAAACATAAAATTAGCTCACTTGCTTATAGTGTTACTCTTTTAAAAATAATTTAATTCTTTAATTAAAGAAAAGATTTAAAGCAAATAATCAAGAGAATAAAAAACTAAAAAAACTGGCTAAGTCTATACTAAATATTGAAATTCGCTAATAAAGCTTAGCTCTACTAGTATAATTGACAGTGTAAATTTATTTGTTTCATCAATTATAATGTGGCCTTCACTCAACATTTCTATAGTATATCTGTGAACTACTCATAAAAGACATTTAAACAATTAAGCCAAACAAAAAATTCAATAAAACAAAGCAATTGTGAGAGAAAAACATCATTTAAAAAGCAAATAAATAACATTACATAGCAGAGTATAAATAATCTGACAAAATTCTAATGAGAGAGAATGTAATATTCTATGGTCACCAAAGCAGTATAATGCAAACAAAAGAATTAAAATATCATGTAAGTATGGCAAGTAAGCTAATTGCTTAATATAATTGACTTTATAAATTAAGTGTTTTAATTAGCTCACTGAAATAAAGCTTAGCTTTATTAGTTAGCTAATTTAAATTATCAATAAGAGAACTATATAACTTAGCAATTAGCCATTAAATAGAAAATCATGCAATTTTTTATGAACAAAATTACACTATAAAAGAAGCATTCTGAATTCACATAAACTTAAGTGTAAATCTCTTTATTAAATTCTATATTAACATACATGCTTTTAAAGTGTATATGCTTTTTTGCTTTCTTTTAGTTCTTTTTTAGCTGTATCATTTTTTGTCAGCAGCTTTTAATGAAAATTACTCTTTTCTTAAATCAATATTAAATAACTTTTTTTCAAATGTTTTTTTATCAGATGAGTTGTTAGCATACTTAAAAATTTTTTTGAGTGTAGCTTTAGCCATTTTGGTCAATTTAGTAAAGGCTTGTTTCTGTTGCTTGCAGATATAAATAAAGTAATTAAAATCACTACAAATAAAACAGAAAAACTTTTTGATTTTTTTTTCTTTATTCTTTAGTTTAAATTAATTGTTTTTTTTAAAGTTTATTTTAATGTGCTTTCAGTATATAAGTTTAGATAAGCTTTGCTGAGCTAACTCATAAAAAGTTTGCTCTGAGATATACTTAAGTTTAAAATTCTTTTGCAATTTTATTTAATATTAGTAGCTATTGACTTTGAAATTAAATGTCATAAGCATTTTGACATAGTCATTATAGTGCTCTGAAATATTGAAATTAGTTAGAAATAATTTTTTCATAATGCTATTTAAAGCTTTGTTTAAATACATAATTTAAATTTTATTT
The DNA here is from genome assembly GCA_029606305.1 of Paecilomyces fulvus. Lineage (NCBI taxonomy): Eukaryota > Fungi > Ascomycota > Eurotiomycetes > Eurotiales > Thermoascaceae > Paecilomyces > Paecilomyces fulvus. Next base: position 720,040 of record JAPVCG010000076.1, on the reverse strand, counting down.
ATTTACATAAATCTTTCAACATTAGCTGTTTTTTATTCAAACTTGGGGAGAAATGTAACAAAGCTTTTATTCTTCTTTTGCTTAATAGTTTAAAGTTGGTATAAAGCTTAAGCTTTAGCATTGAAATTCTCATAGCATTTGTTTAAGTATGTGAAAAAATGCCAAAAGTTTCATTTGCTATTTACTTTTCTTTGTTCAAAGTAGATGATAGCTAGTCTTTGAAAAATTGTGTTTAGTTGAAAATATATATAAATGAACTGCTTAAAAATAAGTTTAATTGTAGACTTATTGACTTTAAATTTGCTTTTCATCTTCATCAGCCAAAGTTTGAACTTTATGCACTTGCTATTAAATTTTGAAAAGTTTAGAAAAGTTAGCTTTAGTTTTAAAATCAAATCTGATGTTTTAACAGTTGCTAGTGTTTTAATTGATACTTTTATTAGCACTATATTTAAAAGATTTGAAGTTAAAAATGTAGTAATATGTTGATTTTTCAGCATGGTTGATTGCTAAAATATTAATTTAATTATTTTTTTCAGAGTTAAGTTTACCAGTAGTGATGGCTAAAAGTTCATATTTCTTTTAGTGTTAATGTTCTAAGAGACTATTTTGTTAAATTTAATATTACAATATTTGCTTTGCAAAATTGCAGCAGTAAAGACTTTAAACTATTCAATTAATGTTTATTGCAAATTAAAATGTTTACTTTGCATGACAATGAGAACTTTAAACTACTTATTGAGCTTATTTGTAAAAGAATTTAACTAGTGCTTTATAGAGTTATAATTATCATTATAATTATAACTATATAAGAGGTGCCAGCTTAAGTAATAGTATTTGCTATTACTTGTTTAGTTTTTTTAGTCTAATGGTAATAAGCATCAGCTGGCTGTTTATTAGCATTACACTTGTAATAGCAGATAATGATTATCTAGAAATTATAGATTTAAACTCAAGCTAAAGCAAAGTTGTATCTTTTAAATTAATTAATTAATTTAAGTGCAAATCACAACTACACAGCTGCGCCTTTCTAGGTAGCTAAAAGAGTAGTTTTAATAGCGCCCTTGAGGCTTAACTTTTATATAACTAATCAAAGTGAGCATTAAAAGCTTAGATGCATTGCAGCACTAGTGAAAGTATCTCTGAAAACACTAGTTAAAACCTTTAGTTAAAAAGTTTAAAAGCATAGCAGACAAAAAAGCAAAAGGTCTCAAAGCTATGACCCCTAAAGAGAGAAGATAGTTGTAAAAGAATTTAACTAGTGCTTTATAAAGTTATAATTATTATTATAATTATAACTATATAAGAGGTGCCAGCTCAAGTAATAGCATTTGCTATTTCTTGTTTAGTTTTTTTAGTCTAATGGTAATAAGCATCAGCTGGCTGCCTATTAGCATTACATTATTGCAGATTTTTTTAAAAGTGTTTGTGAGAAAAGACTTTGACCACTTTATGTCATAAAGTTTAAAACAAAAAGTAAATAAAAAAAACTATTAGTTAAATTTCAAATACTCAACATAGTAGCTTGCTTTCACTCTTAATGTAAAAAATCTTTAAATAGCATAGTAAACAGTGGTATTATATTAAAACTAATCACTAGTTTTTTTGAGTATATGCTTCAAAGTGTAACATTATGTAGCACATTAGTGAGTTATGTGACACATTTAGTCTTAGCTCTCAGAAGCTATATTTAATCAGAAGTACATATAAAAGTTTTATATACAATAATGTAGTATGCAAGTAGCATGCAAAACATATGCATTATGCATTTTATAATTGCTTTCTCTCTTTATGCATTTAGTCTTTTAAATGCTTAAGTAACTAAGAGATTTTTAATCTTTTTTTTTGCAATTTGTTGCTTTTGCATGTCATTGCTTATAAAATTGTGTATAAAACTCAAATTTGCATTCAATATATGTTAAGCTGATGCATTTGTATAGTGTAGTAGTATAATATTAATATTAAATTTGTAAACAAAGTGAATTTTAATTTTTATGTTGTCATTAACTCACTAACATTTAATTAACTTCATTTGTTACTAACTTGTTTTGAGTGTAATATAAAAACATATTATTTTATATAGTTTGCATATATTATTTTTCTTTTTTAGACTACTACAGTAGTGAAATTGTAAGTCTTTTTATTTTTTTTACACTTATTGCTGCAACTCATTTAAAGTTAAAATTGTTTTTCAAAAGTTGTTGACATGACCATTTGCAAAACTATGTGACATTTTTGTGTCTTTTCATTGTGATGTTATTGTTTTGCAATAGATGTTTGTTGTGTAAATAATAGTGTGTTTGCACTACTTTATTGTGTAGCAATATATTATTATGACTGAGAAAGTTATGTTAATATTGTTGCAGGCAAATTTCATTATATTAAAATGTTCTTACTCTAGCTAAAAGTAGCAATGTTATTGCTATACTGCCATCATTGCTATAGCTACTATTGTCTTTAAAATCTTTGCTGTTATTGTCATTTATGCTTGTGTGGTTTTTGTCACAATTACTATTGTTATCATCACTTACACTCATATCATTGTTTATGTTTGTGCTGCTATCATTGTCTTTACAATTATTACTGTTGTTTGTCATCATCAAGCTGTTAATTTTTATTTTTACTTTTTTTATTATTTATTGTCTTCTGGCATGACTGAGAATAAAAAAACTAACAATGAGAAAAAAAAGAAAGAAAAGAACACTAATTACTTCTTAATGTTATATAGCTTGTTTTGTTAGCATTGTGTGCAATTTTTGAAAAGATATTTTTTTAAAGCTATATATGTGTTTAACAAAGTACACAAATGCAATCACTGCTGAAGTATACATTATCAATGTCTTTTAATTTCTGAAAGTCTGAAAGCTTACTAAACTGTTTTTGTTGCTATTAACACAGTTAATACAACTTTTTTAATTTAATGTAAATTAGTTAAAGTTGTCAACATAGTATATATATTCTCAAAATTTATTGTTATTGCTAATAAGCACTACTATTATTACTACTTTTTTATTTTTAATTCTGAGCTTCAGATAGTGATAATAAACTTTTTTTAAATAATTTGACTGAGTTTTTCAGAACAAAGCTTAAAATCTTGAAAAAATATATGCTAAGCTTTTCAAAATCAAGCTAGTATTTTCTTCTGCTTTTAGGCTTATAGTGTTATCTCTCTAAAAATTGTTAAACTTTTTCTTTATAAATCTTTTTTGTGCATTATGTATTGTGATTATTAATCTGTAGTAGCTTAAAAGATAACTTATTTATATATTTTGTTTTAATGTTGTTATGTAAATTAACTGATGTTGAGATGTGAATGCATTTTAAGTGTATTTTGATGTTGTAATTGAGTTTTGTTTATAATTTGTTTAGTTTTCTTTTGCACTTCAGTGCTTGTCTCTTTTGAGAAATTAAGATTAATTTTTATTTTGCTTTTTTCATTTTTTTCAAAAATTATTTTGTAGCTTTTTGTTTTTTTGTCTTGCATTTTGAATTTTTGCAGCAGATTTGCTACTTTCTTTAAATTTAACTCTATTTGTCATGTGTTGTGGTCATGTAAATATTCTTTTCAGTGAACTAAATAGTGTGTTTTATTGTTATTTTATTTTGCTTACAGAATGTTTTTCATTTTTTATTGCTTTTTGTCTTTGATGTGTATTGAACTGAGTAGTTTTATTTTCTTTTTACATGCATAGTATGGTTTCAGTAATGAGATATGAAAGACAAAATGAATGCTTTTATATTATGCTAATAAGTTGAGCTTGTATGTTTGCTTTCTTTATGCATTTATGATCTGAAAAAGTTCAAGAAAATAATTTTTTTAATTTATAATTTAAATAAAATATTTATATGTTCTTTGCTCACAGCATAATTTACTATTTCAATGTGAAAATTCTCAGCATTTGTGTTCTGTTATAGTAATGCTTTTGCATCTTTTTTGTAATTTGTAAATGTGCTTTAAGTGTTTGTTTTATGCATTTTTATCATTCATTTTATATATTCTATTATGCTTTTTGCTTCTTCAAGCTTACTTTTTTATTTAATATTTAGCCATAGCTTTAATATATATTTTATAAATGCTTCTGCTAATGCAATGTTAGTTGCACTATGCTAAGACATATTGTATATTAGCTGTGCTAGCAATAGCAAGCTAAATTAGTTGTTTTGCTTGAAATTGCTAAATGCTCACAAGTAGTGTTTCAGAATTTAGTTTTAATGCTTTGTTTAATTATTAATTTGCACATAAAATGTCATTGACAAACTATGTTTGGTCTTTATACACTTGTATAGTGTAGCTCAATATTTGCTTGTGAATAATGAGTCTTTGTTACTAATTCACTTTGCAAAATTTTATAATTTTTGAAAACTGCATTTAATACAAAATCTGCAAGATTCAATGCATTTATATTTTTTTTTGCAAGAAATGTAAATGACTTACTTCATTAGAACATTTATTATCACAAAGATTGCATTATACATTATGTTTTTTCATCTTGACAGTGATAAATTTATTATAAAGTTTAGTGAAATCATCTCAAATAGCCTTGCAGAGATGAGTAAAAATTTTAGCTTTTTATATGGCTTATATTGCTTAACACTAATTTTTTAGCAAACATTATATGTTCTAATGTAGTTTTTAATATCATTTATTATATTATGTCAAAAGTATTTGCAACATATGATATTTAAAGTGTGTTTTGTACTAAAGTGTTCTCTCAACAAATTATTGTGGTATATGCACAAGATTTTTTGTTTTATTGTAATATTTTTAAATATATAAATGTAGTTTTTGAATCTGAGCAAGCTATTTTCACTTATTGTTCAGATTAATTACTTAGTTTGCATATTTTTCACTGCAAATTGCTTATATTATGTTTTAACAAAGGCATTTCTTGCTTGTTTTTCATATATAAAATCTGCAAACAATGCAAAAATAACTATGCTGTAAACTATCTTAAGCTGCATGACTATTGTGATCATAATCTATAGCATTAAAGAATTTAAAATCTTTGTATTGTCAGTGATGTAATTCTCAACTGCATATGCATTTAGCATTGTATTAGTTATCTTTTTATTGACAATTGTTAACTTTATACTTGAGAGTTCAACATATGTTATTAATTCAACTTTTACAGATTTTAGATTAAAATTTTTTTGCTTGCTTATCTTAGCAGCTATTTCTCTTAGCAGCTTTTTGCACAGAGTAAACAGCAATATTTGCTCTTTTTTGCCAACTATGTAGTTTGAATAATAATTTAATGCATTTGTGAAATTTTGTAATTTTGAATAATGCTTAATTATGAAATTAAATTTATTAAAATATTTTGTTCATCTAATCTGATGTTTTCACAGTTTCTTTGTTGTCAGAAAAAAACAAAAATTAACATAATCAAACAACACTGTGACAAAGTATTTACTATTCTTTAAATAATGATATCACTGCTGAAATACTTCAACTATTGTGAGTATTTTTTCATTATATGGTTTATAGTTGTGCTTTGCTGAAGTTATTTTTTCAATTAATAAATCATTAAATGTCACTACTAGTCATCTTCTTGCAATTATATTATGATTGCTGATATAATAAATTTTGATGTGTTGAGTTTTATCTGAATTTTCAAATGAGGCTTGAAATGTTAAAGCAGAAATGCACTTGTGAATAGTTTTTTTAGCTTTTGAAAAGCTACTTTTATGTTTTTAATCATTTCAAAACATTATGTTTGAGTTTTTTGCTTTTTTATTTTTTTCTGCTTCACACTTTTCTTTCTCTTTTTTTTTCTTGTGATGTGTTTATGTGCTATATGTCAAATTTAACAAAGCTGTGTATATATGTGAGAAGCTTTTAATGAATTTGTGATAGAAGTTTACAAATCTCAAAAAAATTTAAATGTTTTGCACACTTTGTGACTTTAATCATGTGAGAATGATTTTGATGCATAATTGCTTCATTTTTATCTCTTTTAAACTAATAATGAACTTGAGAAAATTCACAGTGTTTATTTTGAAAATGTACTTGTTTAGCTTCATATAAAGCTTATACTTGTGTAGTTTTTTCAGAATTAGTTAAATATGTTTTTTGTATTCTTTTTCTAAGTTTAAATAAATAAGAATATTGTCTAAATAAATGATGCAGTATATGTTTAGCAAGTTGCTAAGTGCTTTGTTAATGTATGCTTGAAATGTCACAAATACATTTACTAAATTAAAAAGTATAATTTAATACTTATAGTGGCTGTATCAAGTGCAAAAGATTATTTTTTATTTATTGCCTTTACAGATGCAAATATAATAATATACATTTTGCAAATCTAGTTGTGTGAAAATCTTTGTGTCTGCAAGTCAGTTTAGTGTCTTCTTAATCAAAAATAGTGAATAGTAATTTTTAATAATTATCACATTGACATTTTTATAGTTGACACATAGATGTATAATTTTATTCTTCTTCAAAACAAATAAAATAAGTGTGTTTGCTAAACTTTTGAATAGTTTAATTCATTTTTTTTGAGTAAAAACTTAATGTATTTTTGAAGTGTTTGAAGCTTTCACTCAGATAGTAAATATAGCAGCTTGTGAGATAATTATGTTTCTGATAGCAAATTAATCACATAATTGTGTTTAATGTTCTTTAAAAGAATTTTTGCTTTTTTTTTAAAGAAGACATTTTCAAAGTTTTTAAACTTTTTTAACAGCATCAGTTTGATAATATTTGTGCCAAAAAATGAGACATTTTTGCTGTTGTGTAATGTGTGTGACTGTACAAAGAATGTTGTGCACTCATTTAGAACTTTTTTCACATATATTATTGAATTTAGTATTTTTATTATGTCATGTGCATTTGTCTTGCAATACACTAAGAAATTTAGTTTTTTGCCAATGAGAACTTTATGTCTTTATTTTTAAACTTATCACTTTTAAAAAAGCAGTTTTATTCTATGTGCTTTGACTTGTCACAAATGAAGCATTAAATGAGTTGCTTTTTCTCTAAGTTGCTTTTTAAATTATTTTGTGTTGCTAAGTAAAATTTCTTATATAATTTATTCTTTCAGTATAAGCTTTTGAATGTATTATTTTTTAACTTACCATCACATTTTAAGCTGTTTTTCTTGTTTTCTTTGCCATTATGTGACTTGTTCAGTGTTTTTTGTCAGTTGTAAATGTTATTTTTTACTATTTGTAAATGTGCAACAAACTTAAAGTATATGTTGAGTTTCAATTTATAATAATTCACTTCAAGTTGTATGTTTTTTAGCACTTTAGCTTGCAAATGTTCAATTTGCTGCTGATTAATATACTGTTCAGATAGCTGTGCTTTATAATGTTTTATGTAAGTTGTGAATTTTTACACTGACTATTATAATTGTTATTATATGTAGCAAAATGTTTAATATACATTGTGCATAAAATTCTTAAAGCTATTCAGTTATCACAGCAAAAAATTCTTGAATTTATCTCATTTGAATTTTTAACTTTACTTCTTTATTTTTGCTTTTGTGTCTACTTATATAAATAGTAAATTACTATTTAAATAACTTGTGGCTTTGTTGATTTTGTAAGCACTGATTTTGAACAAGTAGTTGTACTGTGCAAAGTGTGTTTTTAAACATGTAAGAAATTTGTTATATTTCTTTGTGTTGACTCTTTTGTATTGCTTTTTCATTTTTATGTGTAAAGACTAAAATGCTTTTAAGTCATTTTTTAATAATGTTTTTGCCTTAAACAAATTATTTTATTTATGTGTAAAAAATGCTAAAATATACAAAGTATACTATTAGCAATATAGAGTAGTGTAAGAAAACTGGTACAAGTATAGCTTTATAGTGAAAATATATATAAAACTGATTTTTAACTGCTAGAATTTTAGCAGTTTGTGAAAATTATATACATTTGCTGTGAGTGCACAAACAAATGCACATGTGTGTACACAGAATTATAACTTTATTTAAATAAATATCATATGATGAGAACACAGCTTTAGCTGAAATGTTGCATTACAATTGTCTTTTTTCTTTATAAGCTTTGCTTTTGAAGTCTGTAGTTCTTTAAGTGCTTATGTTTTTTCTAATAGTGCATTGTTTGCTTTGTATAGCATTGTAATTCTCTTTTAGTGATTATGTTTCTTCATTGTATAATATCATAGTTTTTGTTGGCCATTATATAGTGTAATAAATTTTGTTCATTTGCTTTCTCACTGTAAGATTTGCTGTGAGATTTGCTACAAGTATATAGTCAAATTTGCATGTTGTGAATTATAATTTTTGCTTTAATTCTCAAAAATAATTTTGCAATGTGTTTAATTTTCTGTTACTGTTGAATAAATGATTTACTTTGCAATTGATATGTGATTGTGTGTAATTTGTGTGCAACTGTAAATAATTTATATATAACTATAAGCAATTTGTGTGTGACTATAAGTGATTTGTATGTGAAATGTGTGTGTGCTTCACAGTTTATATGCATGTAATGTCTTTAGTCTTCAAATAGTTTTTTGTCAACAATAAATAATTTTACTTTAAGTATTTAATTCTTCTGATGTTTTTTTAAGCCTTTCACTTGCTATAATTGCTTTTTTTTTGAAGAGCTGTACTAGTTTTTAAGCTTTTTGAATATTCTTTTCTAATTCTTATGTATTTTCTGATGAGAGAAATTTCTTTCATTGCATTAAATATTTTATTTTTATTGTTTGTGTTTACATAGTAAAAATACTTTTCACTTTTCATTTCTTCTTTGCATTAATCAGTATAGATTTCACTAACAAAAATTGATTATCATACTTGTGGTACTTCTTTAGTAAAGAAACATAAAGAATAAAGTGAATTTTTTAATATTATGATATTAATTGTAGCTTGTAGACTTGTTTTTTTCAGGCATTAGTGATAATAAAAAGTTCTAAGTAGTGATTCTTCAGTTTTTGGCTTGAGTGAAAAATTCAAATATTTTTAATGTTTAACAATATTTTTTTTCTCACTTTGAAGATTATAGCTTTATAATGTTTATTATAGTATTTTTTCTAACTTTTAATCACTTTCTTCAGATATAATTTTAGTAATTTGTGTGTTTTCTGTAACTGCACTGTATAATTCACTATGAGATTTAATTCACTTTTGCAGAGTAATAACTTAATATTTATGCTTATGTTTTCATTGTATTTCATTAGTGCTTTCATTGAGTTTATGCTAGTAGCACTATGTATTGATCAGTTATAAATAACTTAAGCCATTGATAGTTATTGTGCTCAGTTGTTTTAATCATAATTGCAATATGCTCACAAATAGTGCTTTAGCATTTGATTTTAATGTTTTATTTGCTTGTTTGTTTAAGAGTAAAAAACAGTGAATAACTGTTGTCTGACATTTAAATAATAACATAGTGTAAACTAAAATTTGCTTGTAAATAAAATTTCTTGATTATTTATAATATTCTTTAATACTTCAAAATTTCAAAATACTTAATTATATAGAATATTAGCTAACTGAGATGCATTTAAATTAATATAAGTGAGTATATATATAGCTCACTTAATGAAAACATTAATCATTATCAATATAGCATTATAAACTTCTCTTTGTCATCTTGAAGATAAAAGACTAGTGATAAAATTTATAATAATGATTTTGAAAAGCTATGTAGACTAAAGTAATAATTTTAGCTTCTCATAAAACTTATGTCTATATATTTTGATTTGTTGACATTTATCACATGTCTAAATATATTTTTCAATGTTTTTTGCCATATCATGTTAAAAGTATTTATGATGAATAGCTTTAAAAGTGCACTTGACTGCAAAGTGATTTTTCTGTGAATTATTATAATTTGTGTAAATAATTTCTTTGATTATAATTTTATCTTTGAATATATATGCACAACTTTTATATTTAAGTAAATCATTTTAATTTATTTCCCAGAGTGAGCACTCAGCTTGAATATTTTATTCATTTTTCACTCTTTGCTATGAGTCTTGCAGCAAATATATAGTTTAATTTGCATGCTTCAATTCATTACTTATCTGTTTTATAAAAATGTTTCTCTATTAAACTCACAATAAAAGCTATAATATGGTCTTTGACATATTTGTATAAGCTGTCTTAAATGCTATCACTGCAGCAGCTAACATTTAAAGCATCAAAAATTCTAAATCTTTTGTATTACTCTCAGTGTAATTTTTATTCATAAATATGTTTTGACTTCTATAAGCATCAATGATATTAATTAATAATGCTTTTTTTTGCTTATATATCAAAAATGCTTTTAGCATATGTGAGAGTTTTTTAGAAAAATTTTTTTAATTTGAGCTCAAAAAGCTTTTTTGCAAGTTTCTTCTGCAGTGAAAATAATATGTTTTTTATTATTTTTTTATAATCTGAGCAACAACTTAATATATTTGTGAAGTTGTTTTTCTCTGAGCAGTGCTTTATAATAAAATTAAACACACTAAGCTTTTTTACTTATTTTGTTTAATATTTATTTAACTCTTTAGTCATCATAAAGTAGCAAAGATTGGCATAGTTAAATAATACAATAACTGAGTGCTTTACACTTTTTAAATAATGTCTTCATTCTTTGAAGACTGACATAATAGCTAATAGCTTTGCATTATAAGTCTTATAATTTTTTTTCACTGAAAGCATTTTCTGAGATTAGTAGATTACAAAATGTTATTATTCATTTTTCAGTAGTTGAGAAATTATAGCTGCTACTGCAAGACTTAACACATTTAGCTTAATTTATATTTTTCATTTCAGATTAAAATGTATCAATATTAACACACTGATAAATAATGCTTTAAAATTTTCAAATACTTTTTAAACTACTTTAATAAGCATAAATGATAAAGATTTTTAGCTCTTTTTAATATCTTTTATAAGCATCACTAAAGGCTTATTGATTTTTGTAAAGTTCTATATAAAACATTTGTAGAAATTGATGAATTCAATGAATATTTAAATGTTATGCACACTTTGTAGTAGTGACTAGCTCACTATAATTTTTATTTAAGCTAATTTTATTTTAATGCTTTTCAGACTAATAATAAATCTTAGAAAGCTTACTCTCATTATTGTAAACTTACATTTGCTTCACTTTGTGTATAAATGATAAGTTCACAGTTTATTTAACACTGCTTGAACATTTTTTTAATACTATTTCTCTGACTAAAAGTAAATAAAAATATCATTCAAGTATACCACAATATACACATTTAAAAAGTTGTTTAATGCTTAATTGATATAAAATTAAAAAGTGGCTGAAGTATTAACTAGCCCAAATGGCATTACTTGGTATTTAAAGTGCTTATAACATATGTGAAATGCAGTTTTTTATTCATTTTTTGCTTGAATGTAAATGTGATAATACATATTATACAAATTAAGCTTAATAAAGATTTTAGCATTTGCAAGCTTATTTATTGTCTCACTGATTAGTGAAAGTGAGTAGTAGTTTTTAATAATAATTGCATTTAGACTCTAGTAATTTACACATAATCAAAGACTGTCATTTTTCTTTGACATAAAAAAAATAAATGCTTTTGCTGAGCTTTTTGACAGTTGAATTCATTTCTTCTCTAAGTTTGTTTCAATATATTCATGAAGAATTTCTAGTTCTTTTGTGAATAGCTTGTATATTAACTTGTATAATGACTTTTTATCTGGTTTGAAATCAATTGCATAGTTAAAGTGTGTATTCTTTAGCAATAGTTCAGCTTCTTTTTTGAAAAATATGTTTGCATACTTTTTTATTTTTTTAAGTAAGTGCAGCTTTGAGATTGAAATGCTTACATCTTCAAAAACATTTATTAGTTTATTTTTAAAGAATAGTTTAGAAATAAGTAGAAATGCTATGCATTCTTTGTGAAGTTCATATTCACATTTTGTAGCTGAAATAATTTTAATCTCATTTGCTAACTTAGTTTTGTAATAAACTCATGTCTGAAAAGATCAGTTAAAATTAAAATTGATCTCAGCTAATTAAAAGTATTTGAGTATAATATTATATTTCTTGATATTAACTGTTTTATAGTTATAGCCTTGCTTTTGAGTTAAATCATTTTGATTTATTGCTTTAATAATTATTTGTCATCTGCTATATAAGATAATTTTATATTCATTTATAGTCTTAACACTGTGTGAGTGGCTGTCAATATTGAGTAAATATTGTTTAACTCAGTTTTGACTGATAAAATTCAATTTGACACTAAAATTGATTAAAGCTTAAATTTTTTTCATGTTGATAAAAGTCTTTAGAAAAATATCTATTGATAAGACAAAATTGCTGTGATAATAAAGATTAATACTTAGTGCTATAGCAGTGCATAGCACTAAAATATTTAGTTTTTTAACTTTTCAATTTGCTTTTTTTCTGCTTGAAGTCATATATAACAGTGTTTCACTATATGTTTTATTCTGTGGCAGTAGTTACATTGTCTTTTAATGTGTTTTTTGTTCTTTAAGATGCCATTGTCAGAGTGCAAAATTAACTGCAAAATTAACTATGAGCTTTACTGTGAGTTTGCAGATTGTGAAAAATTTTTTTATAAATTTTGCTTTGAATCATTCTTGTAGTTATTCAATTTTTGCCACTTCAAGTTTTTATTAATTTACTTTAATTTGAAAGTACATTTTTAATGTAGTGCTTTTCTTCAATCAAATAAAAAATCTTTCACTATTTGCAGATGAATAATGAAGTTATTATAGTTTTTTAATTTGTTTCTGAAGCATAATAATTCTTTATAAATCTCATTTAGAATTTTCACACACAAATGTTCTTTTCACTGTTGTTTAGTATAAAGTTTCATCAATTGCATTTTTTACTGTGCAAAGTATGCTGCAAAGTTATATATTAACTAATGTTCACTTTGATGAGTTTAATTATATTTCAGCACTATTTTCTAGTGAAAGTTATCTGAGTTATTAATTTGCTACAAATTGAATTTGTAAAAGTTTTTTTAAATAAACTTTTAAGTCATATCTTTAATGTGTTAGCTTCACTTCAGTAGTTAATTGTTAAATAAAAATTCTGCTTCTTTAGTTATTTTTTGACTTTTATTGTCAGCAAACTATTTTTTGTATTTTTGAAAGATAAGCTTCATACAAGCTATAAAAATGATGAATTTCTTCATGATTTTGCTCTGGTATTTTTGCTTATTAAACATTTTAAATGATAGTTTAACAGTAAAGTTACTTTTTTCTCAAAGTTACTTTTGTTCTTGTGATGAAGCTTTATTCTTCAAGTCATATAATATTTCAAAGTTATCACAAAGATTTTTAAAGTTTAATGATTATTATGAATCACTGCAAAATTGAGTACAAGTTTGCTATAAGCCTTGCAAACTCATTCACAATTGCAAAGTTAGAATTATTTAAAATATTTAAATTGATTAATTGATTAAGTTGTTTTTAAGCTTTCTTTAATAATTTTCATTTGTGTGTGAGTTTTAACTTCAATTCAAGTTATTTATATTGTTGATGAAGTTTTTTAAACTTCACTTGTGTATTTTTTAAGTAAAGTTTTTTTCTTCAAAATGTGCACTTCACTGCATACTTCACTGTGAGTTTGCAGCTTATATTTTAAATTTAATTTCAAATAATTCTCTATTGCCATTATGATTTTGAGATTTTTTCTCTGTTATTTTTCTTTGATTTTTTAAGTTAACAAAGCTTTTTTGCAAATTATTTTTAGTAAAAAAAGCAGTAAAAATTTTCACTTCATTTATTACATTCATTTGTGTATCATGTGTGGCTTGCTGTAAGAACTCTACATAAATATTAAATGCCACATGTGAGAATGTAAAGTGTTAAAAAGCTATACTGCAGTTTTAATAAATCACTTCTTGCAAAAAAAAATTAGAACTGTAAAAAGTGTTAAAATATACAAAGTATATTATTAGCAATATAAAGTAGTGTAAGAAAACTGGTATGAGTATAGCTCTATAGTGAAAATATATGTAAAACTAATTTTTAACTGCTAGAATTCTGACAGCTTATAAGAATTATATACATTTACTATGAGTGTGCAGGCAAGCATGCATATGTGCACACAAAGTTGTAACTTTAGTTAAGCAAATGTCACATGATGAAAGCATAGCCTTAGCTGAGATGCTATATTACACTATGCTTTTTTTTTGAAAATGTTACTTTGAGTGATACACTTTGTAGCATGCTAGCTCACAATTCTTTATGTGAGAATTTTAAAGTTAAAAAGTTTTTAAATTTACTTCATTCTTTGCTTTTTATAAAGACTTTGAGTGTCATATGGTGTGGTGCAGTAGCACTTATATGCTTTGTGTTTTTTTTTTATTTGTGTTCAATGAGCTGTGTTTGTTTAAATTTGCTTTCAAAAGTTTTTTCTCTCTCTGAATATACTTCTAAAGTTATTACAACTTTTTTGTTGCTGTAGCTATAATAGCTTAACTTTTGCTGCTTGCAGCTTAACTGTAATATTTTAATTATCAATTGTCTTTTCACTAATGATAGTTGTGAAGTTTAATAATTTATTTTGTGTTATATTTTAGCTTCTTGTGGTAAAGTTTAAAAACTATGTTTTTTCTGCTCTTTCTCTTGTAGCAAACACTGCAAATAAATTTGCTATTATTTGCTTCAGTATTCATATAGTAATAGTAGTTTTTTTGATTTTTTTAACTTTGCATTTGCATCTTTAAGGTTTTTTGTATATTGTCTTGTGTATTTTCTTCATACAAATTTAGATTGAAGATTAAAGATTGCTTTACTTTAAGTTTAAAATTATGTTTTTTTAAAGCTATTTTGCTGGTTATTAAATTATTTTCTTCAGTTTTGAGTGATTAGAATTGTAAAAGATCTTTAAATAACATAATAAACAGCAATATTGTATTAAAACTAATTACTAATTTTTTGAGTATGCACTCTGAAATGTGACATTATATAGCACATTAATGAGTCATGTGACACATTTAGCCTTAGCTTTTGAAAGCTATACTTAATTATATACTTAATTAGAAGCACATATAAAAGTTCTATATACAATAGTGTAGCATGCAAGTAGCATGTAAAATGCATGCACTATATGCTTTACACTTAATAACTTTTAAAAGAAAGTTTTGATTTAAGAAGAATTTAATATAATGTAATAGTCTCAAAATAGTTTAATTCAACTAGCTAAGCTACTTTATAAGTATATTAAATTTTGAAGAAAAAAGAAAATTGTATAAAGCTTGAGAAGATGAAATGTTTTTAATATTTACTAAGTTGAAGTGAAATAATGTATTCATTTAGCAGCTTAGTGTAGCAAAATGTTCTGATTAGTTTTTAAAGATTTTAAAAATTTCATGCTTAAAAACTTTATGCTCAAAAATATGTTTAGTGGCTAAAAGTATCTGAAGCTTATATCAAAATATTAAGCTTAGCTTATTATAATATATTGTTCAAATAATTATGCTTTATAGTGTTTTATGTAAATTGCAAATTCTCACATTGACTGCCATAATCATTGTCACACATAGTAAAGTGTTTGATAAGCATTATATATAAAGTTTTTAAAGCTGTTTAGTTATCATAGCAAAAAGTTTTTAAATTTATTTTATTTGAATTTTTAGCTCTGCTTCTTCACTTTCACTTTTATGTTTACTTATGTAAGCAATAAGTCATCATTTAAATGGCTTATAGCTTCATTAATCTTGTAGACATTAGTCTTAAAAAAGCAGTTATACTGCAAAAAATTCATTATACTTCTTCATGTTGACTTTTTTGTATTGCTTTTTTATTTTTATATATGAGAGCTAAAATGTTTTTAAGTTGTTCTTTAATGACATTTTCACCTCAGATAAGTTATTTTGCCTGCATTTTTTTTCTTTCAAAAATGCTACTTCAGAGAATGTGCTATATAGTATACTAATTTACAATTCTTTATGTGAGAAGTTTAAAGTAAAAAAGTTCTTAAATCTGCTTTGCTTTTTGTTTTTTATAAAAACTTTAAATGTCACTAGACACAATGCAGTAATACATATACACTTTGCATTTTTTTCATCTGCATTAGACAAACTATGTTTACTTAAATTTGCATTTAAAAGTTTTTTTTTTCTTTAAATATGCTTCTGAAGTTGTTATAACTTTTTTTGATACTGCAGCTGCAATAGCTTTGCCTTCACTGCTTGTAGCTTAACTGCAATATTTTAATTGTCAGTTGTCTTTCTACTAGTGATAGTTATGAAGTTTAATAGCTTATTTTACATTTTATCTTAGCTTTTTGCAGTAAAGCTTAAGAACTGTGTTTTTTTTTTGCTTCTTTCTCTATAGCAGGCATCACAAATAGATTTGTCATTATTTGCTTTAGTATTCATGTAGCAATAGTAGTTTTTCTCTAGTTTTTTTGATTTTGCATTTGCATTTTTAAGGCTTACTGCATATAGTTTTGCATATTTTCTTCATGCAGATTTAAATTAAAAATCAAAGATTGCTTTGCTTTAAATTTGAGATTACATTTTTCTAAAGTTATTTTGCTAATACTAAGCTATTTTCTTCAGTTTCAACTGATTAGAATTGTAAAAGATTTTTAAATAATGTAATAAATAGCAATATTGTATTAAAGCTAATACTAGTTTTTTTAAGTATGCACTTCAGAGTGCAACATTATATAGCACATTGATGAGTCATATAATACATTTAGCTTTAACTTTTAAAAGCTATACTTAATCTGAAATGCATACAAAAGTTTTATATATAACAAAATAGCATATAAGACATATGCATTATGCATCTTACAAATTTACAAAAAGGTTATTTTGTAATTAAACACACTCTCAAAACTATTTGCTGCAAATACTTTTTGTAATGCTAATATGGCAGTCAGCTTAGATATCTATTACTATTAGATTAAAAAGACTAAACAAGTAATAGCAAATGCTATTACTTAAGCTGGCACTCTTTATATAGTTATAATTATAATGATAATTATAACTTCACAAAGCACTAGTTAAATCTCTTTACAACTATTTTCTCTTTTAGAGAGTTATAGCCTCAAAATCTCTTGCTTTTGCCTGCACTGCTTTTAGACTTAACTAAAAATTTAACTAATGTTCTCAAAAATACTTTCACTAGCACAAGCATACTTGGCAATGTGTTTATGCTTTTGATGTTCTCTCTGGTTAGTTATATAAAAGTTAAGCTCTAAGAGCACTACTAAAACTACTTTTTCAGCTACTTAAAAAAGTGTAGCTGCACAGTTACAATTTGCAATTAAAAGATGCAAACTCATGCTCTAGCTCAGATTTGAACTTATGACTTTTAAGTGACTAGTATCTGCTATTACAAGTGTAATGCTAATATGGCAGCCAGTCTAAATGCTTATTACCACTAGATTAAAAAAATTAAACAAGTCATAGTGAATACTATTACTTGAGCTAGCACCTTTTATATAGTCATAATTATAATGATAATTATAACTCTGTGAAGCACTAGTTAAATCTCTTTTACACTTTTAGCATGATATGACCAAAACCGTTAAAAAAATATATTTAAACAGAGAAGTGAAAAGTATTTTTGCTACATAAAAACAAGCAATGAAAACAAAATATTTAATGCAATGAAAAAAATTCTCCTCATCAAAATATATATGAAAACCAAAAGAAAATGTCCAAAAGCACAAAAGCTAGTACAGCTCTTTAAAGAGAAGCAATTACAGCAAATAAAAAGCTCAAAAAACATTGAAAAAATTAAAAACTAAGACAAAAATCATTTATTATTGAAAAACTATTTAACACTCAAAGACACTATATCAAAACCACTCAAAGACCACAAAAACACTACACTAAAACTACTTAGAAAAACACTACAGAAAAAACATCATCACAAACACTAAAGAAAATTTTCTCTACATTTAATTTTCACATTTATGCTTTCAAAAAAACTCACATATCTTTTTAAAGCAGCTAAAAACTTAAGCCAGCAATTTTTTAATTTGGTAATTTGTAGCATGTCACTACTTAAGTCACTTAATAATAATCACCAAACATTTGATTACATTTATAGCTTAACTTAACAGCAATTTAATAGTATATTAGCAAAAGAAGCAAACTTTAACAAAGAAAACTTATATTATAATAGTTGTGCCAGCTCTGAGAGCAATGATAGCATTTTCAGCAGTAAGCTTTAAAAGCATCACTTGCAGCAAAGCTTTTTCATTGAAAAATATTTTTAAAAAAAGTGAGCTCATTAATAATAAAGCAAAAATAATAGCAAAAGCAATAAAGATAGTAATAAAAATAACTATAATATAGCAATCTAGCTAGAGCTATGCTTTTATCATATGACACTCACTTAAGTAAAGTTACAACTTTGTGTGCACATATGCATACTTATCTGTGCACTTACTGTAAATGTATATAATTTTCACAGGCCATCAAAATTTTAATAATTAAAAATTAATTTTATATATATTTTCACTATAAAACTATATCAATATTAGTTTCTTTACACTACTTTGTACTACTAGTAATATATTCTGTATATTTTAGCATTTTTTACAGTTTTAATTTTTTCTTTTGAAAAAGAAGTGATTTGTTGAAATTATAATATGACTTTTTAACATTTTGCATTTTCATATGTGACATAAGATAATTGCACAAAGTTTTTGCAGTAAGCTATGCACAATACACAAATAAATATAACAAATGAAATAAGGACTTTTACTGCTCTTTTTATTAAAAATAATTTATGAAAAAACTTTGTTAATTTAAAAGATCAAAAGAAAATGATAAAAAATAAATTTCAAAACTATAACAGTGATAAAAAATTATTTAAAGTTAAGCTTAAAAGACAAACTGCAAACTCACAGTAAAGCATACATTAAAATGTGCATTTTGAAAAAAAGAACTTTAATTTGAAAAATATACAAGCAAAACTTAAAAAACTTCATCAACAACATAAATAGTTTAAATTAAAGTTGAGACTCACATGTGAACAAAAACTATTAAAAAAAATTAAAAAACAACTTAATTAATCACTCAATTTAAACATTTTTAAAGACTTTAACTCTGCAACTGCAAATGAGTTTATAAGACTTGCAGCAAATTTGCAAATAAACTTATAAAACAGTTTACAACAGACAAATCTTAAAATTCTTTATGATAACTTCAAAATATTATATGACTTGAAGAATAAAGCTTCATCACAAAAACAAAAGTGATTCTAAAAGAAAAATAACTTTGCTATCAAATTACTTTTTAAAATATTTAATAAACAAAAATATCAGAGTAAAAACATGAAGAAATTTACTATCTTTATGGTTTATATAAAGCTCACCTTTCAGAAATACAAAAGATAATTTTTAAACAACAAAAGTTAAAAAATGATTGAAAAAACAAAATTTTTATCTGACAATTAATTACTGAAGTAAAGCTAACATTCAAAAATATAAATTAAAACTTTATTTGAAAGAATTTTTACAAATTTAATTTACAGCAAATTAATAACTTAAACAATTTTTATTAGTAAGTAATGCTGAAATATAATCAAACTTATTAAAGTAATCATTAGTTAATGCACAACTTTGCAGTATATCTCATTTAATAAAAAGCACAGTTGACAAAACTTTATATCAAACAGCAACAAAAAAAAGCATTTACACATGAAAATTTTAAACAAGATTTGCAAAGAATTATTATGCTTTAGAAATGAGCTAAAGAATTATAATAACTTCATTATTCATTTTCAAATAATGAAAAATTCTTTATTTGATTAAAGAAAAAAATTACATCAAAAACACATTTTTGAATCAAAGTAAATTAACAAGAACTCAAAGTAGCAAAATTCAAATTTTTACAAAAAAATTTAAAACAAAGTTTATAAAATTTTTTTATCAATTTGTAAACTTACAGTTAAGTTTATAGTCAATTTTATAATTAATCTTACATTTTGATAATAATGCTTTTAAAAAAAGAAATATATTAAAAAACAATGCAATTACTGTCACAAAATAAAATATATAGTAAAACACTGTTACATATAACTTTAAGCAAAAAGAGAACAAATAAAAAAGACAAAAAACTAAATACATTAGTGCTATGCTGTAAAGGCTGCTAAGATATACTGAGTATACTACTAGCAATATGAAGTAGTGTAAAGAAACTAATATTGGTATAACTTTATAGTGAAAATATATATAGAATTAATTTTTAACTGTCAAAATTCTAGCAGTCTATAAGAATTATATACATTCACAGTGAGCTCACAGAGAAGCTCACATGTGTGTATGCAGAGTTGTAGTTTTATTTAAGTGAGTGTCATGTGATAAAGTATAGCTCTAGCTGAAATGCTATATTATAACTGTTTTCTTTTTTCATAAGCTTTGTTCTTAAAGTCTATAGTTCTTTTAGTGCTTATGTTTTTTTTAATAATGTATTATTCACTTTGTATAGCATTGTAGTTTTTTTTCAGTAATTGTGTTTTTTCATTGCATAATATTGTTGTTTTTATTTATCATCATGTAGTGTGGCAAATCTTGTTTATTCACTTCTTAGTGTGAGATTTGCTGTGATGTTTACTGTGAGCATGTAGTCAAATTCACATGTTGTGAATTATAGTTTTTTTTGCTTTAATTCTTAAAATAACTTCATAATGTATTCAATCTTCTATTGCTGTTGAATAAATGATTTGCTTTGCAATTAATGTGTGACTGAGTGCAATCTATATGTAACTATGTGTGATTTGTATATGACTATATATAATTTATATGCAACTGTGTGCAATTTATATATAATTATATGTGATCTGTATGCAAAGTGCATATATGCTTTACAGTTTGCACACATATAATGTCTTTGATTTTTAAATAGTTTTTGTCAATAAATGAATAATTTCATTCTGAGTATTTAATTCTTTTAATATTTTTTTGAGTTTTTCACTTGCTGTAGTTGCTTTTTTTTTGAAGAACTGTATTAGTTTTTAAGCCTTTTGAATGTTTTCTTCTAGTTCTTATGTGTCTTTTAATGAGAAGAATTTCTTTCATCACATTAAATATTTTGTTTTCATTGCTTATGTTTGTATAGCAAAAATGCTTTTTACTTTTTATTTCTTCTTTACATTAATTAGTATCAATTCTTTTAACAAAAGTTGATTATTGCATTTGTGGTATTTTTTTAGCAGAGAAACATGAAAAACAAAATAAATTTTTCAGTATTGTAATGTTAGCTGTAGCTTATAGACTTGCTTTTTTCAAGCATCAATAATAGTAAAAAGTCTCAAATAGTGATTCTTTAGTTTTTAGCTCAGATGAAGAATTTAAATATTTTTTATATTTAGCAGCATTTTTTTTCTCACTTTGAAGGTTATAATTTTATAATGTTTGTCATAATATTTTTTTTTTAAATTTTAACTGCTTTCTTCAAGTGCAATTTTAATGATTTATGTGTTTTCTGTAACTGCACTGTGTGGTTTACTGTGAGATTCAATTCATTTTCACAAAGTGATAACTCAATATCTATACTTATGTCTTTATTATATCTCATTAGTACTTTCATTGAGCTTACACTGATAGCATTATGTATTAATCAGTTATAAATAACTTGAACTATTAGTAGCTATCATGTTCAGTTATTTTGATTATAATTGCAATATGCTTGCAAATAGTGCTTTAATGTTTAATTTTAACATTTTGTTTGCTTATTTATTTAAAAGTGAAAAGCAGTGAATAATTGTCATTTAACATTTAAATAGATGCAAGTGAGTATGTATATAGCTCACTTAGTGAAAACATTAATTATTATCAATATAACATTATAAATCTTTCTCTGCCATCTTGAAGATGAAAAATCAGTGATAAAATTCATAGTGATGGTTTTGAAAAGCTGTGTAGACTAAAATAGCAGTTTTAGCTTTTTATAAAACTTGTGCTTATGTATTTTGATTTATTGACATTTATCATATATTTGAATATATTTTTTAATGTCTTCTGTCATATCATGCCAAAAGTATTTGTGATGAATAGTTTTGAGAATGTGCTTAACTGCAAAATGATTTTTTTGTAAATTGTTATAATTTGTATGAATAATTTCTTTAATTATAGCTTTATTTTTAAGCATATATACATAATTCTCATATTTGAATAAATCACTTTGATTTATTTTTTAAAGTAAGTGCTTAGTCTGAATATTTTGTACATTTTTTGCTTTTCACTGCAAGATTTGCTGTGAGTCTCACAGCAAGCATATAGTCTAATTTGCATGCTTCAGTTCACTACTTGTTTATTTTGCAAAAATGTTTTTCTGCTGAATTTACAATAGAAGTTGTAATATAATTTTCAATATATTCATATAAGCTGTTTTGAATGCTATTACTACAGCAGCTAACATTCAAAGCATCAAAAGTTTTAAATTTTTTATATCACTTTTAGTGTGACTTTTATTTATAAATACATTCTGACTTCTATAAGCATCAATGATGTCAACTAATAGTGTTTTTTTCTGTCTATACATTAAAAGTGTTTTTAGTATATATGAGAGTTCTTTAGAGAAATTTTTTCAATCTAAGCTCAAAAAGTTTTTTGCAAGTTTTTTTTGCAACAAAAATAATATGTTTTTTGCTATTTCTTTCTTGTAATTCAAACAATGATTTGACACATTTGTAAGATTGTTTTTCTTTAAACAATGCTTTATAATAAAATCAAACACATTAAGCTTTTTTGTTTATTTTGTTTAATGTTCATTTAGCTCTTTAGTCATCATAAAGTAGCAAAGATTGACATAGTTAAACAATACAATAACTAAGTGTTTTGCACTTTTTAAATAATGTTTTCATTCTTTGAAGACTGATATAATAGCTAATAGCTTTGCATTATGAGTTTTATAATTTCTTTCTGCTGAGAATATTTTTTAAGATCAGTAGACTACAAAATGTCATTATTCATTTTTCAGCAGTTAAAAAATTATAGCTGCAACTGTGAAATTTAAAACATTCAGCTTAATTCATATTTTTCATTTTAGATCAAAATGTATCAGTATTAATGTACTAATGAATAGTGCTTTGAGATTTTTAAATGTTTTTTAAACTTTTTTAATAAGCACAAATGATGAGAGTTTTTGACTTTCTTTGACATTTTTTGTGAGTATCACTAAAGGCTTACTAATTTTTGTGAAGTTCTGTATAAAGCATTTGTAAAAATTAGTGAATTCAATAAATATTTGAATATTATGCACACTTTGCAGCAGTGACTAGTTCACTATGATCTTTATTTGAGCTAGTTTTATTTTAATGTTTTTTGAGCTAATAATAAATTCAAGAAAACTTATTTTTATCACTGCAAACTCACATTTGCTTTGCTTTGTGTATAGACAGTAAGTTTGCAGTCAGTTTAACACCTGTTACAGATCAACCATGAAGAGGCACAACTATGACACTTCAATAAGATGAGACTCTACAGCACAGCACTAAAGTAAAGCAGACACCAAGGTCATGTGATGATAAACAAGTCCAATATCACATGATAAGAAATAGTCCACAAGGGACTATAAGAAGATAGTCCAGTAAGGACTATAGAAAGAGAGTTCATATAGAACTATAAGAAATCATAAAAAAAAGAACTAAATCATGAGATATATAAGAATGCTCATTTCAGTCCAGCAGATGTATTTAGTTTTTCATATTCAATCTGATTATATTATTTACTATCTACTACAGGTCAGTAAGAACAGTACTGAAAAAATTATAATTCAACCAGGCCCTACTTCTGACTTAGCTATTGTTATTCAGTTGAGACTCACTGAGTTACCCAATGTACAAAGTCTTATTTAATGAACTGTGGTAAGCATACTGCATTGACTGCCTACAGACAAGACCTAAGCAAGTTTAAATCATTGAGAAGAAACTAAGTAAAGTGTTCTATTGAGTTTTTCTTAACAAACAGTACAATAGAATAGCTAAGAAGAATTCTGGGATGATAACACATTGAATGCTCTTAACCCTGTTATCAAAGGCTCAAGTATTATAACTAAGAACAGCAAGTCATCATGTCAGCATTCAAGACAGCAGAAAAGCAATCAACTGCAAGACTAGCAACCTCAGCACAGCCACCACCAGTGACAACACCTGAAGACAATGATAAACCAGACAATTTGGAATTGATGGAAGAGATTGAATGGTTGCACATGATGATACAGAAGAACAACACAAAAGATATTAAAGGAAAACTTAAACAGCTTCAAGAAATGATTTAAAAACTTAATAAACCACAATGCACACAACAGACCACCACAACTCAACTCAAACCACTGAAACTCAAATTATTTGACAGGCAATCTTGCTATTTACAGGCATTCCTCACTCAGCTTGAATTGTATTTCAAAATAATAAAAATCACCAGAGATTACAACAAGATTATGCTAGTGATATTCTACATAAGAGAATCAGCATTTAATTGAATCAACCTCATCATAAAGAACAGAAAAGAAAACTAAGACAATGAAAAAAACTAAAATAAGATCATCAAGCAAGTATTCAGCAGATACATAGATTTTGCCATAGAATTGAACAAAGCCTTTGAAGTGATTAACTAAACCAAAGTTATGAAACAGAAACTGTGACAACTCTGACAGACTGAATCAGCTAGACAATACACAACACAGTATCAACAGATCATATCTCACTTGCAATGAGAAAACAAAGTGCAGGTTGTGACATATAAACAAGAACTAAGAGAAGAAGTCCAAAATGAACTAGCCAGAGAAAAACTAATTACCAACATTGACAAATTGATTGAATGATTCATACAAATTAACAACAGAATTTATGAGAGAAAGTTGGCCAAGCAACAAGTGAAACAATGGAGAAATGATGAACAGCCTACATAGTATTTACAGTGCACCAATCAAAAACAACAACAGAGAGAACTTAGAGTAGACCCTTATGGGCCACAACCAATGGAATTGGACACAACATAACAGAAAGACAAAGCTAAGACTAAGCCAGAGAACAAGCAAAAGAAAGAGATCATATGTTATAACTGCTAGAAGAAAAAGCATATAGTCAAACACTGCAAATCACTCAAAAAAAAAACACAACAGCTTAATACAACAAGCAACAAAATTGGTGACAATGACTTTTCAAAGATCAACTTTAGTAATGAACTCAAAAGCCAAGAATGAGCACAATATGAAAGATTACAGCATTCAGAAAATAAAGAAAGAGACTGAAAACCAATTGAGACACTCAAAAAGACAACAAGACCACATAAGATCATAACACAAATTGAAGACAAAATGAATGAAGTATTCTGAAAGACACCCAAAGAATCTAGCCATGATAACAGCACCAAAGAGCAATAGATTGTGAGGCACATGAGAACTGAAACAGACTTCACAGTTAAAACCATCATCAACACAGTAAAGATGACAGCAATAAAACTAGACAAAGACACAAGCAACACTTTAGAAGATGTCAAAATAATCACAAATCAAATCACAAGTATCAAGTAATACAGAAAAAAAGAGAAACAACAATGCTAAATGAAGAAAACAGCATAGCAAGACAACTCAAATAACAAAATCATCAGACAATATACACAAAAACAAAGCATGCAACAGATTTACAAAGAACTAATGAGAAATGATGAGAATTCTACCACCAAAGAATGGCATGAAGCCAGTGAAACACTCAAGAAATCAGAAAGTGAGAGAAAATCACTTAGAACTAAAGAAAAACTAGACAATGAGGCAACTGAGGTTGAGATGCAAGTGATAAATCCCACTTTGCTAAACTCAGATGAAAATAATTATGAGCAAGAGACTTATTGAACTGAGACCCAAGAGAATTTCTCACAGAGAGAAACATCAGCTTACTGTGATAAGTCAAAATGTACATGTATAGAGTATCAGAGACACCCATAGCACAAGAACATACATTGAACAGCATGTTATGACAACTATTGCATAAGGCACTATGGTGCAAAGGTCAGCAGTGCATATTTTCCATAGAAAAATCAAACCAGAAGACAACAACAAGAATAATGACATCAAATGACAGCAACAGCCAGAGGCCAACATGTTAAAATACAGGCTAAGATTATAAACTAGCCAGCTAGAGTGCTAGTTGACTTAGAAGCCACAGGAAACTTTATGAATTCAGAATTCATGAAAAGACTATAAATTTTAGAAATAGCCAAACAACAGCCAATACTGATTTCAGAACTCAATAAAGAGAATTTGAGATAGTTTCTGATCACAGAGATAAAATTGATACCAGTCTCAGTTCAGAACCATTTGAAGTTACTTAACTTTAATGTGACCAAAGTTGGAGGGTACAATGTGATACTCAGAATACTATGACTAAAACAACACAATTCAGAGATTGACTAGACACACAACAAGATACAGTTTACACAATGTACATGTGGAATAAGGCCAAGACAAGACCACTCACAGGCCTCAGAGAGTTGAGTAAAAAGTGAGATAAAGTCAGTCACAAAAGAGACTGAGTTGAGAGAAACAATCAGTGGTCTTAAAACAAAGAGACAAACAGAGCTTAGAAAGTCTACAGACAGCAAGTTGATGAGTGAGACTACACAAAGAGACATGCAAACTCAAGAGAGGCAGTATAGTCAGGCACTATATAGCACTGCAATGAGCAAAAGAGAAGCACAAGAAGTAACAGAACCAATAATTCCAAACAAATATAAGTGATTTAAGAATCTCTTTAATTTTAGTATCAATGAAAAATTGCCAGACCACAGACCATTTGACCATGAGATACTTCTAATGGAAAGAAAGAAACTGACATGCAAACTGATTTACCTGATGTCAAAAAGAGAAGCAAAAGTTGCAAAAGAATACATTAATGACAAATTGAGATAAGGTTACATTGAACTAGTGACATCATCAGCAAGATACTCAGTGTTATTTGTGCTAAAGAAAGACAGTGATTTACAATTCTGTATTGACTACAGGCAGCTGAATGAGATTACAATCAAAGACAAATACCTATTACTGTTGATCACAGAGATACAAAACACAGTATGAGAAGTGAAATAGTTTACAAAATTCAATATTGCAAATGCATACAACTGAATATAAATCAAACCCAGAGATGAATGAAAAACAGCATTTAGAACTAAGTTTGAACACTATCAGTACAAGATCATGTCTTTTGAATTAATGAACACACTGGCAACATTCCAGAGATTTATTGATTCAGTACTAGGTGAGTACTAATTTAACTTTGTTATAGCTTATTTGAATGACATTTTAGTATTCTCCAAGAGCCTTGAAGATCATGTCAGACATGTCAGAATAGTACTATAAAAACTGCAACTAGCAAAGCTACAACTCAAATTAAAGAAGTGTGAATTCCATGTTCAGAAGACAAACTTTCTAGAACATTGAATTACTCAAAAAGAAATATAAATAAATCAATTAAAGATTCAGGCAATCAGAGATTAGCTAGTACCAACAAATTTACAAGAATTACAAGCATTCATTGAAATGATGAACTACTACAGACAATACATTAGACAATATACAGATATTATAAGACTACTATTCAACCTTTTGAAGAAGGAGAAAAAGTTCCAATGGACAGAAATAAAACAGAAAGCATTTGAAGAAATGAAAATGAAAATGACAATGGCACCAGTGATCAAACAGTACAATTCAGTAAAGAAAACAATCATTGAGACTGATGCATCAGACTACACAATTGAAGCAGTGATGTCACAGCCAGATGACAATGAAAAGCTACACTCAGTGGCATATTACTCAAGAAAGATGATATTAGCAGAACTCAATTATGAGATCCACAACAAGAAATTGTTGGCCATAGTGACAGCATTTCAGCAGTGGAGAGTATATTTTAAAGAAGCCAAGCATACAATTAAAGTGATTACTAATCACAAGAATCTTACTTACTTCACAATGACTAAAATGTTAACACAAAGACAAGCAAGATGGGCAGAGATATTGGCAAATTACAACTTCAAAATTGAACATTGCAGTGAAAAGCAGAATAAGTAAGTAAATGCATTTAGCAGATAACTAAACCACAAGAAAGAAGTTCTTGAACCAGAACCAGCACTATTAAAATTCCAGAAGAATGAAATAATGACATACAACAAACAGATAGTGACATTAGTAGCAACAATGACTATTAAGAGTCAAAATGAGAAACTAATATGAATTATCAGACAGAAAATTGCAAAAGATGAGAATCTCAAAATGATTAAGGAAAAAACTGACAAGATGACAGAAGACAACAGATTGATTTACTACAACAAATTAATATATATACCATTTACAGCAAGAGAGAAAGTGATCAAGAGATATCACAAGCCACCAATGAAAGAACATTTTAAAACTGAAAAGACAGAAGAATTGATATTAAGAAACTTTTATTTTTCAAACATGCAATGGACAATATACCAATACTTGAAAGAATGTGACACTTGTCAGAGGAACAAGGCAGCAAGACATCTACTATACAGAGAATTATAATCACTTGTGGTACCCACTTGACCTTGGGAATGAATTACTATGAACTTTATCACACAACTACCAGAGTCAAAGAAGAATGAAGTTACATACAACATTATCCTCACAGTGGTGAATAGATTGATAAAATATACATACACCATACCAATGAGAACAGATGCAACAGCCTCAGAAATAGCATATCTACTACTTTGATATATGTTTAGCAAACACAGCACACTGAAGAGAATTACAACAGACAAAGATTCACAGTTCACATTGAAATTATGAAAGATGTTGATGAATATGACTAGCATTGAGCATAGACTTAGCACAGCCTATCATTTACAAATAGATGAACAAATAGAAAGAATGAATCAGACAATTGAGCAGTATTTACAAAACTACACAAATTACAACTAGAGCAATTGAGTTGAACTGCTACCTATAGCACAATTTGCATACAACAATTCAATCAATGCAACAACTAAGAAAACACTGTTTTATATCAATTTTAAGTATAATTCTGAATTTAGCAGCAAACCAAAGAAAACATGAGAAATGAATCACAAAGCAGAAAAGAAAGTGACATAGCTACAAACACTGCACAAGCAACTACAGAAAGATATTGAATTTGCAAACTTTAGAATGGCAGTTTACTACAACAAAACTCACTAGAGGGGATCTAACCTAAAAAGAGAAAAAAAGTATACTTGCTATGCAGAAATATTAAGATGAAACAATTAAGCAGCAAACTTGACAGCAAGAAAATTGGACTATTCATTATCAAAGAGAAAATTAGACTAGTGAACTACAAATTGAAACTACTAGACAGCATGAAGATACATCTGATTTTTTATATCTCATTATTGAAATCAGCACCACAGAGCACTCAGACACAGGACAAAGAGATTGAAACCACAGAAGAAGAATACAAAGTTGAAAGAATTCTAGACAAGAGAAAGGTCAATGAACAAACACAATATCTGGTACAGTGGAAAAGATATGATACCTTAGAAAACACTTGGGAACTAGTCAAGAATTTGACAAATTGCCAGCATCTGATGAAGGTATATTAAGACCAACAGAAGTTCAGAAATCAGAACTCAGATCAGAAAAAGAATCATCCACAACTGAAGCTAAAAAAACAGAATTAGATGAAGAAATAGCCTCAGAATCACAGCAAAAAAGAAGAGCACTTTGATTACAAAGCTCTCATTGACATTTACAAAGCATCTCATGCTCAAATAACTTTTCAGATATACATTTTTAAACAACACTCATTTCAGCATACAATTGATCAGCACATTTTTGAAGCAGACAGATATCAAAATCTCTAGTGATCAAGGTGAAAGCAACTTGAGCTTCTTCTTTACAAAGTGAATTTCACTGATGATTATTTATAATGAGACTAGAGCAGTGAAAGTTGTGACACAGACAGAAAGAGCAGAATGAAGACTGAGAATCAGATATCACACACAAAATAGATGACAAGAAACAGTGGTCACAGAGAAAAGAAACAACAAAATTATCACTGTTTATACAGTCAGCAAGAACCATATGTTCTCTATGACAATTACACAAAACTTAAGAAAGTTTGTGAGAAAGCATCACAATGACACTTAGAACAAGACACAACAGAATCACTTACAGCAGATGAGTTAAAGTCTCAATGGTGACAAGGGCAAGCACTCTACTTATGTGTCTTCAGAAATGAAGACCTTAAAAAGGGGGAAGTGATATTACAAATCAACTATAAAGAGACACAACTATAACACTTCAATAAGATGAGACTTTATGGCACAGCACTAGAGCAAGACAGACACCAAAGTCATGTGATGATAAACAAGTCCAATATCACATGATAAGAAATAGTCCACAAGGGACTATAAGAAGATAGTTCAGTGAGAACTACAGAAAGAGAGTCCATATAAGACTATAAGAAATCATAAGAAAAAGAACTAAATCATAAGATATATAAGAATGCTTATTTCAGTCCAGCAGATGTATTTAGTTCTTTGCATTCAATCTGATTATATTATCTACTATTTACTACAGATCAGTAAGAACAGTACTGAAAAGATTATAATTCAACTAGACCTTACTTCTGACTTAGCTATTGTTATTTAGTTGAGACCCACTAAGTTATCTGATGTATGAAGCCTTACCCAACAGACTGTGGTAAGCAGGCCACATCAACTGTCTATAGACAAGATCTAAGCAGATTTAGATCATCAAGAAAAAACTAGATAAAGTGTTCTGTTGAGCCTTCCCTAACAAACAGTACAATAGAATAGCTAGAAAGAATCCTGAGGTGGTAACAACACTACTTGAACATTTTTTCAATTATATTTCTTTAATTGAGAATAAATAAAAATGTCATTCAAATATACTACAACACACATATTCAAAAAATCACTTAACACTCAATTGATATAGAATTAAAAAGTAGCTAAAGCATTGGCTAGCTCAAATAGCACTAATTAATATTTAAAATGCTTATAATGCATACAAAATGCAATTTTTTACTCATTCTCTGCTCAGATGCAAATGCAATAATACATATTACATAAGTTTAATTTAATAAAGATTTTAATATTTGCAAGTTTATTTATAATCTCATTAATTAATAAAAGTAAGTAGTAATTTATAATAGTAATCACATTTAGATCTCAGTAATTCATGCATAATTAAAGACTATCATTTTTCTTCAGCATGAAAAGAGTAAGTGCTTTTGCTGAGCTTTTTAATGATTGAATTTATTTTTTTTCAAATTCTTTTTAATATATTCACAAAAAATCTTTAATTCTTTTGCTAATAGCTTATATATTGACTTATAAAATGGCTTTTTATTTGATTTGAGATTGATTGCATAATTATAGTGTGTATTTTCTGACAATATTTCAGCTTTCTTTTAGAAAATACATTTGCGTACTTCTCTATCTTTTCAAATAAATGCAGCTTTAAAACTGTATTTATGCCTACAAAGACATTTGCTAGCCTGCTCTCAGAGAATATTTCAAAAGTAAAAATACTATGCATTCTCTGCAAAGTTTACATTTGCACTTTGTAGCTGAAATAATTATAATCTTGTCTGCTAACTTAATTTTATAATAGACTTAAATTTAAAATAGCCAGTCAAAATCAAAGTTGACTTCAGCTAATCAAAAGTATTTGAGTATAACATTATATTTCTCAATATTAACTACTTTATAGTCATAGCTTTGCTTTCATGTTAAATTATATAACAGTCTCAAAGCAGTTTAATTCAACTAGCTAAGCCACTTTACAAGTACATTAAATTTTGAAGAAGAAAAAGAAAATTGTATAAAACTTAAAAAAATATGATGTTTTTAACATTCATTAAGTTGAAGTGAAATAATATATTTATTTAGTAGCTTGGCACAGCAAAACATTCTAATTAATTTTTAAAAACTTTAAAGTTCTTGTGCTCAAAGACTTTATGCTTAAAGCATGTTCAAAAGCTAAAAGTATTTAAAGTTTATATCAAAATATTAAGCTTAGTTTATCACATTACTTTTTTTTTCTTTGTGCTGTTGAGATAGCAGTAATAGTATTGAGCCATGTTTTGTCTTATAAACATTTAAAGCTATTGTGTTAAAAAGATTATTAAGCAGCTCTCATATTAAATGAGTATATCTCATTCATTTCACCAGTGCTTAAGCTTTTTATTCTCTTCAGAAAAAAACTATTTGTAAAATTTTATTAATTTTGTATTTTTCTTCTTTTTCTGAACTTAGCAGTGTAGTGAATTGAATGTTATCTCAAACTTAAAATAGTAAAAGATTTTTTATAGCTCACTTCAGTAGCATTACATGAAAAACTGAATAAATTTTAAAAAAAAGTATTTAGTCTGCAAGCATGAAATTCAATCTGCTTTAAAACAGTGTATTTTGTGTTTATTCAATTAAGCTTTTTAAATAGTTAATTTATTCAAATATTCTTTAAATGTAATCACATTTTATTCTTTACTTTGAACTGCTTCACTATTTGTCTATGTTAGTTTATATACTTTTTTTGCTTTTTTTAATGTAGTGATTATTACAGCTTAAGCAAATTCAACTGCTCTCTGAAGATGAGAGACAAAAGCTTCATTTTAAGCAACAAAAAATATCTCAGTAGTGCAAGTTAGTTTCAAAAAGTTTATGAAGCTCACTAAGTCAATGTTGTATTTGTGCACAGTGAAGAATAAGCTTATGCTGATAAAAATAACATTTTGATTATTAATTGCTAGCATTGCTATAAATAGTAACTTATATTAGTTCTTTTGCTAGTATGCCACATAAAAATGAAAGTAAATCTTAATTATTTGATTTATTTATTTAGTAAACTCATTGATCTTCAAATGATAAGTAGTTAAAAGATAATAAATAATTTGCATTAGGCAACAAATAGTTTTTCACATTAAAAATATAAACTAAGTTTTTTTATCTGAGACAATTGCATAAGAAAAATTATAATAGTAAATTAAGCAAAGAAGCAATCTGAATGCCATTGCAAAAGTGATTATAAAGGCCATTAACTCAAATATTACACTTTTAAATAGCTGATTTGTGATTACTATTATATTAATTGCTTGTTTAAGTTTTGAAAATGAAAAATTAATGAAGTTAATTAATATTTTTGTCCACTAGTGATCAAAGATTAAAAAAAGCTTTAAAAGTTTTTAGCACTTTTTTTCAAATAATAGTTTTTCTGCATATGTCATAGTTTCAAAAAAATTGTTTGATGTTTTAACTAAGTTTTGGCCAAATGAACTATTTTGCTATTAAAGCTTTTGTCATATTCTTACTTAGATGTCTAGTGAAATATAAGTTGTGTGTTTTCTGAATTATTTTAATTTTCAATGGCTTATGATGCAAATTCAAATATACTTTTTTCAGCATAAATGTTTTTCTTTATTAATCAAGTATTTTTTTACTAAAATAAGCAATTCTCACTGTGGTGGCAGTTAATATTCTTTGTTCAGAATAGCTTTTCTGATAAGCTAGTAACATTTATTGATGATTAAAGCATTTTTTTATAACTACTAAAGTAGTTCATTAGCAAAAAAATTATTTAGTGAATTGAACTAATTTTTGAGTAAATTATTAGTTTAATTGTAGTCACTTTCTATTATGAACTTAAATGCTATTTTCAGAGACTTTATTTTCATGATTTTGACCTTTAATTTGACTGCTTATGTTAAGCTTTCTTTATAATTTTTCAGCAGTTAAAAATATTTCTTAGTAAGCTGATTGTCATCAGAGTTTTGTGACATATTTTGTTTACAGTGAAATAAAATGTCTGATACTATTGCTTTATTTTCAGCTCAGAACTTTAGCTAAAAATCATATTTTGTCAGAAGTTTAGCTCAGTACATTTATTATTCATTAAACTTTTGCTTTTTTATACTGTACTTCATCAAAAGTTTTAGTCACATAGCTTTTCACACTCACCCAATGAAAATATATATAGTTTTAAATTAAATACTATTCAACTTTTAAAGCTTTAAAAACATCTAAAATTTTAGTATGGCATTTAAAATGATATTTTTTCAATTATTTAGCTAGAACTAGTCTTTAGTATTTAGTATACCACTTTTTTGCCAGCAACACTATGTTTACTCTTGACTTTATCAATTTAATCAATTTATTGAAATACTTCTAATTTAGATTTTTTCATATCTGCTAAATAAGCTTCTTGAAAATAGTTCTAAGCTCTTCTTCAGTCTTTGTCATATTTTCAATATTTGAATTAAGCTTGTATATACATTCTTTAAGCTTTGCCCAGACATGTTTAATGAGGTTTAAATTCAGTGAGTATAGCAGCTATAACACGACTGAAATACTATTATTTTTAAATCATGCTTTGACTCTTCAAGCTGAATAAATTGAGACATTATTCTGCATAAATTTCAAATTTAGCTTTTATATAAAATAAAAATTATCTTTCAAAACTGCCAAATAGAACTTCACAAAATATTCTTCATATTTATACTTCTCATCTCAAGCTATAAAGATTACATCTGAATGTTTATTGCCTCAAATAGCTGCTCAAATCATAATGAAAATTTTCTTGCTTTTTTTATATAGCTGAACATACTTTTTTTCATTTTTCACCAAGCTGATTAAGGTTTTCAGAAAAACTCAGCAGTTTTGTTTTTCTTGCTCAAGTTCTATAAAACATTCATTACTTTAAATGATTTATGACCACTTATTTCACATTCAATTCTTATGTTTTTTGGCCTATTCAAAATGTAGTTTAGCATGTTTTTTAGTGAGAAATAATTGTTTTTTTGCCTGCTAGTGTCTATAGCTTAACTTCTTAAGAGTTCAAAGAAATGTGAAGTTTAAAAAGTTCAATTTAGTTGCTAGCTATAATGCATTGTAACTAATAAAAAAATTGTGTTTTATTTGCAGTAGAATATGATGTTTATCTTTAGTAAATAGAACTTTAAGTCTTTTAGATTTAGGCTGTGATGTGCCATTGTCTCATTCAAAGTTTTGTTTAATAATGAAATTAATCATTGTTCATGGAATTTAAAGTTTTTGACTGATTAAAGTTGATGTAGCTTTCAATCTATACTAGCCTATGATTAAACCATATGTATAAAGACTTAATTTTTTACTACACTTGCTATTGGCATTAATTTTACTCAAAGAGGTTCACAGCATGATGGTATGATGGTGAGAAATAGATGAGTAAAAAAATGAAAACATGTGATTGCATAAAAACACATTATTTGATAAAAACTTTAAAGCACAACAGTAAAATACTTGAGGTTCTTATGGTCTGTGAGTATTTTGAACAAAGCTACACTGCACAGTTTAATGTTTTATTGTTTTAAACATTTGATAATGGCTAGCATTTTTTTATTATAAATTGAGTAGTTGCATTTCACTAAAGCATTTTTTTTAAAAAAAAATGTCACTAGTCTCAAAATACTATCATTACTAAATTAAGAAAAAGCTCTCTTTACTGAGTAGTCAAAGAAATTAGTTTTTAATATGATTTTTCTCTCAGTCTTATTAAGCTAAAATTAATGCTAATATTAACATTGCTTTCAAAGTTTTAAAAGCTTGTTTGTATTGATTAGTTCACTCAAATGCCACATTTTTTTAATGAGCACAGTGAGAAGCATTGCAATATTAGTAAAATTAAGTACAAACTTTCTGTAGTAATTGACAAAATTAATGAAGCTGTAAACTTACAAACAGTCTAAAAGTGCTTTCATAACTTAATAGCTTTAATTTTTTTAAAGTTTACTTTAATTCTTTTATCTGCTTTCATTATAAATTTAAAATATTTAATGCTTTAAGCCTTAAACTTGCATTTATCAATATTCACTTGTAGACTAGCATTTTGTAGTTTTTCTAAAACCATTTGAACATTTTTTTGATAGTTCTTTAAAGAGCTACTAGAATAAATCAAAATGTTGTCAATATAAACAGAGACAAATTTATTTAAAAAGTTGTATAAAATGCTATTAATATACTATTGAAAGATTGCTGAGACTTCAGTGAGCTCAAAAGATGTCACTAGCTATTCATACAATTTATATTATGTTCAGAATGTGGTTTTTCATTTATTTTCTTTCTTAATGTGTATTTTATGAAAAACTGCAATAACATTTAGCTTAGTAAATTATTTCATTTTAAATAATGATCAAAAAATTTCATAAATAAAAGTAAGAGAATATTAATTCTTTTGAATAATGCTATTCAATGCTTAATAGTTAATATAGAATCTGAGATTTTCATCTGATTTTTAAACAAAAAAATAAAAGCTAAAGCTGATGAGCTACTCACATAAATGAAGTTTTTTTGCAGAAGCTCAGTAAGTATTTAACACAGTACAATTAGCTTTTTCTATGTCATGCTATATATAAGTCTTCAGAAGATTAATTTTTTTTTATTCTTATTTTTTTCTAGCAGTATTTTGTGATTGACTTTAAGCTAGTGTTTAAGCAGTTAGTTTGCTTTCTTTCAATTGAATAGTAATAAAAACTTGTGATAGTGTTTAAATATTTTTTTTTCTCAGATTTGTATGTTTTTTAAAAATTAGTGTTTTTTCAATGTTGGTTAAGCTGACAGCAAATACTCTGATTTAAATCTAATTTTTAAAAATAGTTTTTTTAATGCAAGTAATCAATGTAATAAATATTAAGTTAGATTATTACTTCAATAAGTATTGAGTTTTGTTTAAAAGATCTCTTGCTTTGATATATAATTTTGAATTTTTTATTCACAATTTCTTTTTTGTGAAGTTTAAAACAATTTGTTAAGCTTTCATTTAGAGTAAACTCAGCATAATATTATTTTTCTGATTTGAGAGAATATAAAAATAAATGTTTCTTTGCTTGTGCTTATCAATATTAATATTAATATAAACAATATATGTAATTGTCTTTTTTTGCTAGTTTTATAACTGAGCAGACATTTTGAGGTTTTTTCAATTCAATGCACAGCAGAGTAACTCATTTGACAAAGACTGCACTAACTGTGCTATAAAAAAGGCATTTTGAATCCATATAGGCTTGAATATAAACTTTTTTATTAAATTTTATACTAATATATATGTCTTTTAAATGTATGTGCTTTGTTGCCTTCTTTCAATTTTTTTCTGGCTGCATCAGCTTCCATCAGCAACTTTTGACAAAACCTACTTTTTTTAATTTATTATTAAATGTTTTGAAGACTTTTTTGTTGAAAACATTATCAGTGATTTTGAAGTTCTTTTTAAGTGTCACTTTAGCTATTTTAGCCAATTTGATAAAGGCTTGTTTTCATTGCTTGCAAATGCAAGCAAAGTAATTAAAGTTATCACAAATAAAGCAAAAGAATTTTTTCTTTTTCTTTTTATCTTTAAATTTGAATTGATTATTTCTTTGAAGCTCACTTTGATATGCTTTTAGTTTATAAGTTTAGACAAGCTTTGCTAAGCTGACTTGTGAGAAGCTTATTCTGAGATGTGCTTAAACTTAGTTTCTTTACAGTTTCATTTAATATTGATAACTGTTAATTTTAAAGCTAAGAGTTATAAGCATTTTGACATAATCACTATAGTGTTTTAAAATGTTGAAATTAATCAAAAGCTTTTTTTTATAATATTGTTCAAAGCTTTTTTTAGATATATAATTTTGACTTTATTTGTTCATATAAATTCACTAGCATTCATCATTTCCTATTTAAATTTTGAAAGAAAAAATGTAAAGCTTTCATTCTTTTTTTGCTTAAAAGTTTAAAGTTAATTTAAAGTTTAAACTTCAGCATTAAAATTTTCATAACAATTGTTCAAGTAAATGAGAAAGTGCTAAAAGTCTTGTTTGTCATTTAGTCTCTTTTGTTTGAAATAAGTAACAATACACTTTTGACAAACATTATTCAGTTGAGAATAAATATAGAAGAACTGTTTAAAAATTGGTTTAATTATAAATTTATTGGCTTTAAACTTGCTTTTTATTTTTGCTAATCAAAGTCTGAACTTAGCATGTTTGTCATTAAACTTTGAAGAATTAAAAAAAGTTAATTTCAGTCTTGAAGCTTGGCTTAATGCTTTAGTTATAATTTTTGCTGACACAAATGATGTAGTATTTGCAAAGTTAAAAAAAAACTGAAAAAGTAACAGCATGCTAATTCTCTAGCATAATCAATCATTGAAATATTAACTTTATTATCTTCTTCAGAGTCAAGTTTGTTAGTGATAATAACTAAAAAAATTCATGTTTATTTTAATGTTGGCTTTTTAAGAGATTATTTTATCAAATTCAATATTATAATATTTGCTTTGCAAAATTACAACAGTAAAGACTTTAAATTACTCAATTGACATTTATCACAGATTGAAGTATTTACTTTATAAAGCAATAAGAACTTCAAACTATTTTTTAGCTTATTATAGATTTTTTCAAAAATGCTTATGAGAAAAGACTAACTACTTTATATTATAAAATTCAAAATAAGTAAACAAAAAGAAAGCTGTTAATTAGATTTTGAATACTCAACACAATAGCTTGCTTTCATCTTTAATAATTTTTAAAAAAGAGTTTGATTTAAAGAAAATTTAATGTAATGTAATAGTTTTAAAGCAGTTTAATTTAACTAGCTAAGCCACTTTATGAGTACATTAAATTTTGAAAAAGAAAAAGAAAATTGTATAAAACTCAAAGAAATGTAATGTTTTTAATGTTTACTAAGTCAGAGTAAAACAACATATTTATTTAGTGGTTTAATGTGGCAAAATGTTCTAATTAATTTTTAAAAACTGTAAAAGCTGCTAAAATATACTGAGTATACTACTAGCAGTATGTGAAGTAGTATAGAGAAACTAGTACTGATATAGCTCTATAGTGAAAATATGTATAAAACTAATTTTTAGCTGCTAAAATTCTAGCAGTCTGTGAAAATTATATACATTCACTGCAAGTGCACAAATAAGCACATATGTATGCATACAAAGTTGTAACTCTACTTAAGCAAATGTCATATGATGAAAGCATAGCTTTAGCTGAAATGCTACATTACAATTGTTTTTTTTCATAAACTTTGTCCTCAAAGTCTATAGTTTTTTAAGTGCTTATGTTTCTTCTAATAATGCATTGTTTGTTTTATATAGCATTATAGTTCTTTTTCAGTGATTGTGTTTCTTCATTGCATAATATTATTGTTTTTATTTGCTGTTATATAGTAGCAAATTTTGTTTATTTGCTTCTCAATGCAAAATTTGCTGCAAAATTCACTGTAAGCACACAGTCAAATTCACATGTTGTGGATTATAATTTTACTTTAGTTCTTAACAAAAAATAACTTTATAATGTATTCAATCTTCTATTGTTATTAAATAAATGCTCTGCTTTGCAATTTATATGTGACTGTGTGTAATTCATATGCAATCATGTGTGATTTGTATGCAACTGTGTGTGATTCATATATGACTGTATGTGAGACATATGTGCACTTCACAGTTTGTGTGCATGTGGTGTTTTCAGTCTTTAAATAGTTTTTGTTAACAATGAATAATTTTATTTTGATTTTTTAATTTTTCTGACATTTTTTGAGTTTTTCACTTGCTGTAGTTGCTTCTCTCTGAAAAGCTATATTAGTTTTTGAACTTTTTGAATATTCTCTTCTAATTTTTATGTGTTTTTCAATGAGAGAAATTTTTTTCATCACATTAACTATTTTGTTTTTGTTGTCTATGTTCACATAGCAAAAATGCTTTTTACTTTTCATTTCTTTTCTGCATTGATTAGTATAAATTATTTTGACAAAAATTGATTATTACACTTATAATACTTTTTCAGTAAAGAAACATAAAAAACAAAGTGAATTTTTTAATATTGTAATGTTAGTTATAGCTTGTAAGCTTATTTTCTTTAAACATTAGTAATAGTAAAAAGTCTCAAATAGTGATTTTTTAGTTTTTAGCTCAGATAAAGAAATGTTTTTCACATTTAGTAATATTTTTTTTCTCATTTTGAAGATTATAGCTTTATGACATTTGTTGTAATATTTTTTCTGAGCTTTAACTGCTTTTTTTAAATATAATTTTAGTAATTTGTATGTTTTCTATAACTATACTACATGATTTGCTATGAGATTCAATTCATTTTCACAGAGTAATAGCTCAATATTTATGCTTATGTCTTCATTATATCTCATTAATGCCTTTATTGAGCTTATACTGATAGTGCTGTGTATTGACTGATTATAAATAATTTAAACTATTAGTAGTCATTGTGCTTAGTCATTTTAATCATAATTATAATATGCTTAAAAATAGTACTTTAGCATTTGATTTTGACATTTTGTTTGCTCATCTGTTTAAAGATAAAAAATAATAAATAATCATTATTTAACATTTAAATAATAACATAGTGTAGATCAAAATTTATTTGTGAATAAAGTTCTTTAATCACTTACAATGTTTTTTAGTATCAGAAAATTTTGAAATACTTGATCATATAGAATATTAACTAACTAAAGTGCATTTAAATTGATGCAAGTAAATATATATATAGCTCATTTAATAAAAACATTAATCACTATCAATATAGTATTATAAATCTTTCTTTACCATTTTAAAGATGAGAGATTAGTGATGAAATTTATAGTAATAGTTTTAAAAAGCTGTGTTGATCAAAATAATAGTTTTAGCTTCTTATAAAACTTGTGTCTATGTGTTTTAATTCTTTGACATTTATTATATATCTGAATATATTTTTCAATGTCTTCTGCCATATCATGCTAAAAGTATTTGCAGTGAATAGTTTTGAGAGTGCATTTAACTACAAAACAATCTCTTTGTGAATCATCATAATTTGTGTGAATGATTTCTTCAATCATAGCTTTATTTTTGAGCACATATACACAACTTTTATATTTAAGTAGATCATTTCAATTTATTTCTCAGTGAGCACTCAGCTTAAATATTTTGTTCATTGTTTATTTTTTACTGTGGAATTGACTGTAAATTTCACAATAAGCATGCAGTCTAATTTGCATGCTTCAGTTCATTACTTGTCTGTTTTACAAAAAATGTTTTTCTGCTAAACTTGTAGTAAAAGCTATAACATGATTTTTAGCATATTTGTATAAGCTGTCTTGAATGCTATTATTGCAGCAGCTAATATTTTAAACATTAAGTTTTAAATTTTTTATATCATTTATGATGCAACTTTTATTTATAAATGCATTTTGACTTTTATGAGCATCAATGATGTTAATTAACAGTGCTTTTTTCTGTCTATATGCCAAAAGTGCTTCTAACACATGTGAGAGTTTTTTAGAAGAATTCTCTCAATCTGAACTTAAAAAGCTTTTTGCAAGTTTCTTTTGCAGCAAAAATAACATGTTTTTTACTATTTTTTTGTAATCTAAGGAATGATTTAGCACATTTATGAAATTGTTTTTTTCTGAGTGATGTTTTATAATAAAATTAAATGTGCTAAGCTTTTTCATTTATTTTGTCTGATGTTTGTTTAGCTCTTTAATTATCATAAAGTAGCAAAAATTGACATAATCAAACAATACAATAACTAAATGCTTTACATCTTTTAAATAATGTTTTCATTCTTTGAAAACTAACACAATAATTAGTAGCTTTGCATTATAAGTTTTATAATTTTATTTCACTAAAAGCATTTTCTGAAATTAATAGACTACAAAATGCTATTGCTCATTTTTCAGCAGTTGAGAAATTATAGCTGCTACTGTAAAACTTAAAGCATTTAGCTTAATTTATATTCTTCATTTTAGATCAAAATATATTAGTAAAAAATGCATTGATAAATAGTGTCTTTAAATTTTCAAATGTTTTTTAAGCTTTTTTATAAAATAAGCATAAATGATAAAAGTTTTTGACTTTTTTTAACATCTTTTATAAGCATCACTAGAGGCCTGCTGATTTTTATGAAGTTCTGTATAGAACATTTGTAAAAATTGACAAATTCAATATATATTTAAATGTTATGCACACTTTGTGGCAGTAGTCAGCTCATTATAATCTTTATTTAAGCCAGTTTCATTTTAATGTTTTTCAGACTAATAATGAATCTCAGAAAGCTCACTTTCACTACTGTAAACTTTTGTTTCACTTCATATATAAATAGTAAGTTTGCAGTTTGTTCAGCACTGTTTAAATATTTTTTCAATGCTATTTCTCTAATTGAAAGTAAATAAAAATATCATTCAAATATATCACAACACACACATCTAAAAGATTGCTTAACATTTAATTGATATAGAATTAAAAAATAGCTAAAGCATTGGCTAGCTCAAATGACATTACTCAGTATTCAAAATGTTTATAATGTGTGTAAACTGCAGTCTTTCATTTATTTTTTGCTTAAATGTAAATGCAATGATATGCATTATATAAATCAAGCTTGATAAAGATCTTGATGCTTGCAAGTTTATTTATTGTTTTACTAATTAGTAAAAGTGAGTAATGATTTTTAATAATAATTACATTTAGACTTTAATAATTCACACATAATTGAAAACTATCATTTTTCTTTAGCACAAAAAGAATAAATGCTTTTACTGAGCTTTTCAATAATTGAATTCATTTCTTTTTCAAATTCTTTTCAATATATTTACAGATAATTTTTAATTCTTTCATAAATAGCTTGTATATTGACTTGTAAAGTAGCTTTTTATTTGGCTTAAGGTTAATCACATAATCAAAGTGTGTATTTTCTGACAGTATTTTAACTTTTTTTTCAGAAAATATATTCATATACTTTTTTATCTCTTCAGATAAATGCAGCTCTGAAATTATATTTACATTTACAAAGGCATTTGCTAGCCTGTTCTTAGAGAATATTTCAAAAGTAAGTAGAAATGCTGCACATTCTCTGTGAAGTTTGCATTTGCACTTTATAGCTAAAATAATTTTAACCTTATTTGCTGACTTAATCTCACAATAAATTTATGTTTAAGAAAGCCAGTTAAAATCAAAGTTGACTTTAGCTAATCAAAAATATTCAAGTATAATATCATATCTTTTAATATTAACTGCTTTATAGTCATAGCTTTGCTTTTAAGTTAAACCATTTTGATTTGTTGCTTTAGTGACTATTTGTCATCTGCTATATAAAATTATTTTATGTTCATCTATAGCTTTCACACTGCATAGTTGGCCACCAATGTTAGATAAATATTGCTTTACTCAGTTCTGGCTAATAAAATTTAATTTGACACTGAAATTAATTAGAGCTCAAGCTTTTTTTATGCCAGTAGAGATCTTTAGAAAAATATTTATTAATAAAATAAGATCACTGCAACAATGAGAATTGATATCTAGTGCTATGGCAGTGTATAGCATTAGAATATTTAGTTTTTTGCCTTCTTTATTTATTTCTTTTCAACTCAGAGTCATGCATAACAGTGCTTTGCTATATATTCTATTTTATAGTAATAGTTGCATTATCTCTTAGCATATCTTTTGTTCTTAAAAGCATTATTATTTAGTTGCAAAATTGACTGCAAAATTGACTATGAGATTCACTGTGAGTTTGAAGGTCAGTAAAAATTCTTTTATAAATTTTGCTTTAAATCTTTCTTGTAATTGTTTAATTTTTACTACTTTGAGTCTTTGTTAGTTTATTTCAATTCAGTGATGTGTTTTTGAACATAATG
The DNA here is from genome assembly GCA_029606305.1 of Paecilomyces fulvus. Classification (NCBI taxonomy): domain Eukaryota; kingdom Fungi; phylum Ascomycota; class Eurotiomycetes; order Eurotiales; family Thermoascaceae; genus Paecilomyces; species Paecilomyces fulvus. The sequence continues at coordinate 676,489 of JAPVCG010000076.1, read as the reverse complement.
CTTTTTTTTGGTCAGATAAAGAATTTTTCATTATCTGCAGATAAATAATAAAGTTATTATAATTATCAAATTCATTTCTAAAGTGCAATGATTCTTTATGAATCTCATTTAGAATTTTTGCATATAAGTGTTCTTTTTACTGTCATTCAGTATAAAGTTTCATTAACTGCACTTCTCACTATGTAAAATACACTGTAAAGTCACACACTAATTAATGTTCATCTTGATGAGCTTAATTGTATTTTAGCACTATTTGTTAGCAAAAATTGTTTGAATTATTGATTTGCTACAAATTGAATTTATAAAAATTTTTTCAAATAAACTTTTGAGATATTTTTAACATATTAACTTCACTTTAGTAATTAATTATCAAATAAAAATTTCACTTTTTTAATCATTTTTCAGCTCTTATTGCTGATAAATTATCTTTTGTATTTCTGAAAGATGAGCTTCATACAAACTATGAAAATAATAAATTTCTTTATGCTTTTGCTTTGATATTTTTGTTTATTAAACATTTTGAATAATAGTTTAGTAGTGAAGTTACTTTCTTCTCACAGTTGTTTTTGTTCTTGTGATAAAGCTTTGTTTTTTAAATTGTATAATATTTTAAAGTTATTGTGAGAGTTTTTCAAATTCATTTGTTGTGAATCACTCTGCAAGTTTGTTTGCAAATTTACTATAAGTCTTATAGACTTATTCACAGTTGCAAAGTCAAAATCATTTAAGACATTCAAATTAATTAATTAATTAAATTGTTTTTAAGCCTTTTTCAATAGTTTTCATTTGTGTGTAAATTCTAACTTCAATTTGAGTTATTTACACTGTTGACAGTTTCTTAAGCTTCACTTGCATATTTTTCAAGTCAAAATTCTTTTCTCCAAGATGCATATTTTACTATATACTTTGCTGTGAGTTTACAGCTTGTATTTCAAATTTAGTCTCAGATAATCTTTTATTGTTATTATAATTTTAAAGTTTATTCTTTGTTATCTTCTTTTGATTTTTTAAGTTGATATAGTTTTTTTTATAAATCATCTTTAGTAAAGAAAGCAGTAAAAACTTTCACTTCACTTGTCACATTCATTTGTGTATTATACACAGCTTGCTGTGAAAACTTTATGTGAGTATCAAATGCCACACATAAAAAAACAAAGTGTTGAAAAGCTATACTACAGTTTTAATAAATTACTTCTTGCAAAAGAAAGAATCAAAACTGTAAAAGATATTAAAATATACAAAGTATACTACTAGCAATATAAAGTAGTGTAAGAAAACTGATACTGATATAGCTCTATAGTAAAAATATATGTAGAACTAATCTTTAACTGTTAGAATTTTGATAGCTTGCAAGAATTATATACATTCACTGTGAGTGTGCAGATGAGTGTATATATGTATGTGCAGAGTTATAACTCTAAGTGAGTGTCATGTGATAAAGGCACAGCTTTAGCTGAGATGTTATATTACATTTAGTTAATTAAATTAAACTACTTTGAGACTGTTACATTACATTAAATTTTTTTTTAAATCAAAACTCTTTTTTAAGTTATTAAAAGCAAAAGTGAGCTGCTACATTGAGTATTTAAAATTTAACTAGCAGTTCTTTTCATTTTGAACCTTATAATATAAAGCAGTTAAAGTCTTTTTTTATGAACATTTTTGAAAAAATTTGTGATAAGTCTGAGAAGTAGTCTGAAGTTCTCATTGCTTTATAAAGTAAACATTTTAATTTGTAATAAATGCTAATCAAGTAGTTTAAAGTTTTTACCATTGTAATCTTGTGAAATAAATGCTGTAATATTGAAATTAATAAAATAGCCCTTTAAAAAGTCAACATTAAAATAAACATGAACTTTTCTCAGCTGCTGTCATCAGTGAACTTAACGCTGAAGAAAATAATTAAATTAATATTTCAATGAAGAGTTAGTGCACTGCTATTCTTTTAACTTTTTTAAATTTTTCAGCTATAGCATTATTTGCATTAGCAAAAGCACTGAGTCAATCTTCAAAATTAAAATCAACTCTCTGTGACTTTTTAAAGTTTAATAATAAATATACTAAGTTCAGACTATGATTAGCAAAAATGAAAAGCAAGTTTGAAGCTGATAAACTTGCAATTGAATTAATCTTTAAATAGTTCTTCTATATTTACTTTGAGCTGAATAATGTCTCTCAAAAACTTACTATTATCTATTTCAAACAGAGGAAACTAAACAGCAGACAAAACTTTTGACATTTTTTATCTATTTGAATGATTGCTATAAAAATTTCAACACTGAAGCTTAAGCTTTAAACTAACTTTAAACTCTTAAGCAGAAAAAGAATAAAAGCTTTATATTTTTTCTCTTTAAATTCAAATGAGAAATGATGAATATTGATAAGTTTGTATAAACAAATAAAGTTAAAATTATATACTTGAAAAAAGCTTTGAACAACACTATAAAGAAAAAGCTTTTAACTAATTTCAATATGCTGGAACACACTAGTAATTATGTCAAAATGCTCATAACCCTCAGCTTTAAAATTAACAATTACTAATATTAAATGAAGCTGTAAAAAAACTTCAAGTTTAAGCATATTTCAAAGCAAACCTCTCATAAGTTAGCTTAGCAAAACTCATTTAAACTTATAAACTAAAAGCATATTAAAGTAAACTAAGAAAGATAATTAATTCAAGTTCAAAAATAAAGAGAAGAAAAAAAAGTTTTTTTGCTTTGTTTGTAATAATTTTAATCACTTTGCTTACATCTGTAAGCAATAAAAATGAGCCTTTACTAAATTAGCTAAAATAGCTAAAGCAGCACTTAAAAAGAACCTTAAGCTTACTGATGACATCTTTAATGAAAGAGCATTTGAGACATTTAACAATGAATTAAAAAAAAGTAGCTTTTGTCAAAAGTTATTAACAGAAGTTAACACAGCTAAAAAAGAATTAAAAGAAAGCAAAAAAGCATATGCATTCAGAAAACATATATATTAAAACATCACATATGCTTTTCAACTCAACTCTCACATTTGAAAGTATTGAGTTTAATTTTAACATTGTTTTAAAGCCCTCATCAAGACAAGTAATTTCTTCAATTTTTAAGATGAAATTTAATCTTTCAGCATAGAAATTGAATGCAGAAATAAAAGTTTTCTCTGTGGAAAATTTTTTATGTTTGAGATTTTGCCATCTTTCACTGCTTTGCCAACCATCATTACTTTCATCTAGAATTAGTCATTTAATTCTATTCTCACTGCTTTAAATACTGTTAATCACTGAACACCAAACTATATCAGTATATAGTTACACTACAATTCTCAGCAAAAACAACAATAAATGGTCTTTATGCAACAGTTTTGCTTATGAAAAATTAGCTTTATAAATTTCACAATCTATATATTTAAATTGACATAACTGTTTGAAGAAGCTGTCAGTAACATTTAATACAGTGACTAAAGTAAGAACTTTAGAGCTTTATAAATCTCTGCTGACAATAGCTTTCTTAAACTCTATAATAATCTAGAGTAAATTCTGCTTAAAGGCCAGAGATTAAAGAACAGACTACATGCATATATCTTAGCAGTTTTCTCACTTCTTTTTCTGTAAGGCAAAAAAGAAAAGGTTTAATTTATTGCTTTTTTTCAAAAAGCAGTGATTTTTTCTGAGTTTTACTCTACTTAAAACAGAAAGCTTAAATTCCCATTGTAGGTCATTGTAGTCTAATTCAAAAGCTTTACAAATGACTTAAGTTATATTCTCAGAACTACAATAGTTTTGAAGATATTTTTATATTTAAAAAAATATTCTAGTACTGAATTAATGATATAAGAATTTAATTTTTATAGCTTTTGAATGCAGACTAGTTTAAAGAGCTTCTCTACAAAAAGCTGCTGTTTAGTTTGGTGATTTTTTTAATTTAATTAAACAAAGTTTTTTAACTGAACTGAAAAATCATCTCAGAAATCAGAAATAAATACTATTTTTTATTCTGAGTTAGATTCAGACTCTGATTCTAATTACATAAATTTTTTCTATTAAAAAAAGACAATACTTTAGTCAACTAATTAGATTATTAGCTTTATTCTCTATTAGAAAGTTTACAAATCAGTTTCAGACTCTTGATTTCAATTTTCCACCCTGAAAACTCTCTTTAGCCCATGAAATTGATATAAAAATTTCCACTAAATCAAAAGAATGAGCTGTCAAAAATCATATGAAAACATTGATGAAATTACAAGATAAAAATCAGCAAGAGAAAAACATCATTTTTTATTCATATGGCTCACAGCTTGATAATAAATCAAATGGTGCTGAAATTTATCTCAATAATAGTTCAAACTATAATTTGAATCAATCTGCATGGGCATGGAATTTAAGCCATGAATGTGAAGTGTATGATGCTGAAATGCTAGCTGTTCAAAAAGCATTAAAGCATGCATGCAAGCTTATTCAAAAACAGACTCAAAACGTTTAAATTTTTTTGATAATTAAGCAGTACTGAAAAAATTACAATTTAACTTTATTGATTTTACTTTATATTTAAAGATTTGTAGATAAATAAAAAGAATTAAAGATAAAGCAGTTAATATTCATATTCACTAAGTACTAGACCACATGAATATTTCAGGCAATGAGAAAGCAAATGTAGCAGTCAAATATGAAGCTACATAGTCAAAGCTATATTTAAAAAGCTTTATATCTACTAGTTATCTGAAAAGACAATTAAGAAATCAAGCTTTAAAAGAATGAACTAATCTTCGGCAAAAAGCAAAGAAAAGTAATTATTACAAGCATTTTAATATGAAGTTTTCATGGAAACCAAGCTTATTAAAGCTGCCCAAAAAGCTTTGGTCTACTATTATACAGTTGAAACTAGATCATGAATACTTTAAATTTTATCTAATGAGATTATCACTTTATACATTAGCAAATTGTTATCATTATTAAACAAATCAAGTGCAGACTTCATATCATTTGATTTTTCATGCTTTATCTATAAAGATATCAGACAAGCTATTATTTTTCAGTTGGAAAAAACAAATCAAACTTTATACCAGTTGTTCACTGTTAAACAAAATTAGTTATATGTTTTGAAGTTTCTCAAAAAAACTACAATTGCCACTAGACAATGGCACTTACAAATCTAAAAAGAAATAATATCAACAATGTTTTTTTTTCAATTATTTCCTTTGTTAGTTTGTTTTCACTACATGGTTAACTCAATTTTCAATCTCACCATCATTTTAACACTTTTGTTCAAACTCTTTTGTTTTTCAGCTGAATTTATTATTTTTATTGTTTTACATTTTTAAACTCTGCTGAAAAAAGTTGAAATTCTGAAGTTCTCTCAGACTTTACCTCATATGTATGTATTTCAATTAACACTATAAATCTTGCCACTTTGTGGCAAGTAGAGCATGCATAGTTTTAGACTGAAAAATGCTCTCAAAAATGGAATTATTATTATTATTATTATCACAATTCTGAAAAAAATGTCTGACATTTTAACTGAGCCTCAGCCAAATGAACTATTTAAATATTAAAGCTTTAGTTATATCTCTTTCAAAGTGTGATGAAATAAAAATTATGCATTTTCTGAATTATTCTAGTTCTCAACAGCTTATAGTGTGAAATTCAAATATGCTTTCTTCAGCATAAGTGTTTTTTTTCTCAATTGAGCATTTCTTTATAGAAATAAGCAGTTCTCACTGCAAAAATAGCTACTGTTCTTTATTTAAAATAATTTGTTTAATAAGCCAGTAGTGTTTATTGATGTTCAAAGCATCATTTTATAACTGCTAAAGAAGTTCATCAGTGAAAAAATTAGCAAATGAGTTAAATTTATTCTCAGATAAGTTATTAATTTAATTTTAGTTATTTTTAGTTATGAATCTGAGTGCTAAATTCAGATTTAGTGTTTAAAAATACAAGCTTAATTTTCAGTTGTCAGATTTTGTGTAATCTTATATTTAAATTATAAGTAAAATTAAAGCATATCAAAGTTAGACTAGACTAAATTGAGACACTGTCACAAATGTGTACAATTTTTTATGAGAATTAGAATTAAATATGAATTTATATGTGTGCAGATTCAAAGACTAACTAGAAAAAACTAACTAAATGAGCATAATAAATTACATGCTAATATCAAAAATATCATTTTCTGACATTAGTTTAGCTGTTTGTGTTAAACTTTTTTTTCTTGACTTTTTTTAGCCTAGCAGTTGAAAATATCTTCTAGTAAGCTGGTTATTATTAAAGTTTTGTGACATATTCTGCTCATAGTAAGATAAAGTGTCAAACATTGTTGCTTTACTTCTAGCTTGAAACTTCAGCTAAAAGTTACACTTTGTTAAAAGCTTTACTCAGTGCATTTGTTGTTTGCTTAGCTTCTGCTTTTTTATAAAATATTTAAAGTTTTTATAATCTGTGAGTATTTCAAATGAAGCAACATTATGCAGTTTGATGTCTTATTGTTTTAGACATTTGATGATAGCTGACATCTTTTTATTATGAATTGAATAATTGCATTTGATGAAAGCTTTTTTTTTTGAGAAAAATGCTATTGGCCTTAAAATGCTATTATTGTTAAATTGTAAGAAAGCTTCTTCTACTGAGTATTTAGAAAAAATTAGCCTTTAGTACTGTTTTTCTCTTTGAGTTCTACTGAGCTAGTATAGTATTAAAGCTGATATCAGCATTACTTTCAAAGTTTTAAAGGCTTGCTCATATTGATTAATTTATTCAAACACTGTTTTTTTTTATGACTGTGGTAAGAAGCATGGCAATATTGATGAAGCTAAATATGAACTTTTTATAATAATTGATGAACTATAAAACTGCAGATTTTTATGAATAGTCTTGAGTGCTTTCTTCTAGAACTTGATAGCTTTGATTTTTTTTAAAGTTTACTCAAATTTCTTTGTTTACTTTCACAATGAACTCAAAATATTTAACACTTTGAGCTTCAAATTTGCATTTGTCAATGTTTATTTGTAAACTGATGTTTTGCAATTTTTTTAATATCATCTGATTTTTTTTCTGGTGGTTTTAAAGAGAACTGCTTGAGTAGATCAAAATGTTGTTAATATAAATAAAAATAAACTGGTTTAAAAAATTGTAAAGTGCTATTGATATATTATTGAAAGGTCACTAAAGCTTTAATAAGTTTGAAAGATGTCATTAATTATTTGTATAATTTGTAGTGAATTTGAAATGTAGTTTTTTATTTATTCTTTTTCTTGATATGTATCTTGTGAAAAGTGATAATAGCATTTAGCTTAGTGAATTATTTGGCTTTAGATAAAGACTGAAGAGTTATAAATCAAAAGAAAAAAATATCAATTTTTTCAGTAATGCTATTTAACATTTAGCAATTGATGCAAAATTTAAAATCTTCCTTTGGTTTCTGAATAAAGAAAACTATAGCTGAGGCTGAAAAGCTGCTTATGTGAATGAAATTCTTCTGCAGCAGCTCAGTGAGTATTTAGTGTAGTACAATCAGCTTTTTTCACATTATGCTGTAAAGAAAATTTTAAAGAACTAATTTTTTCTTTCTGTTTTCATTCTTCTTTAATGATATTTTGTGGTCAACTTCGGAATGATGTTTAAGTAGTCAATTTGTTTTTTTTTTGTTTTTTTCAGTTGAACAGCAGTAAAAACTTGTAGTAGTGTTTAAGCAGTTTTTATTTTCAATTGATATACTTTTTTAGAGCTAGTGTCTTTTTATAAAATGTTTATTAAGCTAATAATGAATATCTTGATTTTAATTTTGTCTTTAAAGATAATTTTTCTAATGTAAATAATCAAAATAATGAATACTGAATCAAACTGTTGTTTCAAAGAGTATTGAGTTTTATTCTAAGTCTTTTAAGCCTTGACACATAAATCAAAGATATATATATTATATAAGCATTTAAAACCAACTTTTATCAGTATAAATTCTGCTCATTATCAATCAAATCAGAAAGACAAGTCAACAATTAAACTATTCTTTACTAATTGAGGCACATTGTCTCATTTCTGACTGAATAAATACTGTAAAAAACATTTAAAGCAAAACAATATTTAAACAATTCTTTGCTCTTGATTCAGACAACTTCAATACTGAAAACATATTTAAAATGTAGTTTTCTTGAAGATAACTATTTGAGACTTGCAACAATGGCTTAAAATATTTTTACTATTCTAATTGGTATTGAGTGTATATTTTAAATAGTTTGTTATAATGTTTGTTATTATTGACATAATAAACTTTATGAGCTTATTATTGAAAAGATTATAATTCTAAATCAGTGTTCAATGGAAGATACTACATTTAATATCTTCAATAATGATAAAAAATTAAATGCACTTTATGTTTGTATACTAACAATTATTGATGATAACAATGATATCAACAATAATCAAAAATCTTTAGTTTCTAATATTTTCTTTCATAACTTGATTAAGTGTAATAGTGATACTAATAATACTAGTGATAATGATATTAGTGAAAATAATAATTTTTCTTTATCTGTGCATATATAGATACACTGGCCCCTGAGAAACACTTTCTCAGAAACAGTACTTTATTCTATTTGTGACTTTTATATAGTATATAGTCTTTTGTTCTGCCATTGGACTCTCATATTACATGCAGTTTTGAGATTTTAATCTGCTCATATAAGTTTTTCAAAAGCTTTTTAATTAATAGTTTTTTAATATATATACTAAATTAACTGATTATATTAATTTAATAATGTAATATTAAAATATATACTAGCTTAAAAAGAAAATGAAAATTATGTGTTAAACCAACAAACTCAATTTGCAAGTTGAATTGAGTTTAAAAGTTCAACTCAACTCAACTTAATGTTAACACTACTGCTTCTGAAAGACAAATTGACTTAGTCACAAACAAAGCTATTAAATGACAAGCTCATATTGAATCATTAAGAAAATTGATTATGTTTATAAGCTTAACTTATTAGTCTTAATAGTCTTAATTTAAATACACATTATGTTTTCATCAAACAAGCTATGAAAAGCAGCCATTAGCTCTCAAACAAATTGAGAATTTTTTTCGCTCACAAAAGATATTGGTGAACATAAATAAAAAGTGAAGAATTTTCATGATTCATTTGCACTAAGAGAAGTTGCAGTATAAAATTAAATAAATGAATTTAAGTAAAAAATACAAAACTAGTGTGCAGTGTCATATAGACATTTCATTAGCTCAAATCAAATTAAGTAGATTAGCTGTTTTTCAAATTCTGATGAGTGCTGTCTCTGACTGGCTAAAAGTCTGCTAAGCTTGTAGTATAATTGTGCAAAATTATCATTTGTGAGAATATTAAAATCTCAAAATTTATTAACTTTTCTGATTGGCTCAGTATAGCTGACAGAAGTAGTATAGTCATGCAAAATAATCATTTGTGTGTGTCACAGCAAAGCTTTAAAGCATTTTAGAGCTTAAACCATTGCACTATTGGCAAGAGACTAGAATTCTAAGTTAATAATCTAGAACTTCAATGGCTTTATATAGTTATAGTAAGTTGCCAGTGCCATCACAGTGTAAACATTAAAGTTTTCAACTGCTATAATTGCTATTTTTATTACTACTTCAAAATATACATTTCACAAAAAATCCATCAATCATTACATTAATTACTTTATTTCTAATCTAATTACTAACTAGTGGAGAAATATTTTATATGTCAAGCAACAAAGGTTTTTGTTATTAATGATAATGTTGCTTGAGGACTTTTTAACTACTATTGTTGTTATTGTTGTTATAATTGTCAAGCATCTTTAAATTCTTGATCTTACTCAGTTCATATAAGAATGACTGTCAATGCTATTAGTGACCTGTCTAGATTAGTGATAAATAAGTTAACTGCTTATAAATAATAAAATATTTATTATAAACATATCTAAAGACAAAGTGTAAGTGACTGATAAGAAATCTTAATCTGAAAATGAATTATAACAACTGCAATTGATGAAATCATAAGAGACATGACAAGAAAGTCAAAAAAACATGTTTATAAAGAATTTTTATAGACAAGAACTCTGCTTATAAAATTAGTGTTAGTTTTTCAAATCACTTTTTATACTGTCATTTCAAATTGTTAAGATTTTAAAGTAAAGCTCAAGCTTTATTATCTGTGAATCTTCCTTTATTGCTAGTGATATTGTAGTCAGTTTAATTTGTATAATTTGTCATGAACATTGTTAAAATCAAAGCAAGTTTGTAAATATTTAAGTTTAGAAATATATATTTGTAAGTATAGTTTTCTAATTTTACTGAATATATTTATATATACAGAGGTGGACAGACATAATTTTGAATGTTTCAAACCAAAAAAGTAATTTTAAACATTTCCTATAAGTGAAAAAAAAGTGATTTCAACAATAGTATCTCAATAAAACTACAATAACTTTGTTAGATTTGACTTGAGTTTGATTGACTTCAACAGTTTAAATTTCAATGATAGTGAAGTGCTTAATAGTCAAACTGTGAAAAAAAATGATAAAAAATCTCAAAGTAAACAACATTATTTATTAGCTGCATTTTATTCTTCAGTGAGAAGAGAATTGACAAATTTCAGACTTGTGTCATTCATGATAGTGTGATATAAAACTGGCCATGTGTAAACACTAAGTTTAAAAATTAATTTTAACAATATTGAAAGATTGTTTTCAAGACTTGTTGATCATCATAACAAATGCTAGTTAAACTGAAAACTGAAAACAGCAGTGTAAAGTGAAGTTTCAAGATTGTTAGCTTAAATTATAAAATAAAGCAAATGTTCTCATCAAACTGTTTATTATTAATATAGATCTTTTAGACAACAAATAGTTGTATAAATAAAGTTAATTGAGTGTTATTACAGTTCTTTCAATGAATTTATATTTTACATCAGTATTAAAAGTGCTTTAATTTATCTGTAGCTTCACTAAAAAATTTTTAACTTATTCTTATCTCACTGAAGAATAATATCATAAGCATAACAGACTTTACAAAAGATTGAGTAAATATAATCACAAATAATGAAGTTTTTCAAAGCTTATAGCATTTAGCATCATCATCAATAAGCAACAAAAAGTAAATTTTACTGTAAATAAATGATACTTGCTTTATTCAATCAATCTTAAATACTTTAGTTTCTCATAGCTTTTATTGGCCTTTTTGAAAGATGAAGTAGCAAAAAAACTTATAGAATAAACAATTTTAATTAATTTGTCATTTAGTATCTATTATCTTCACTGTCAGTGAGGTTAATGCTAAGCTCTTTTTTGGCTAAGTAACATTAGGCTTTGTCTTATAGACAGTCAATTTTGTCTGCTTACCACAGTCTGTTGAATAAGGCTTCAGTATATCTTCAAAAGTCTTGGGTCTTTAAACAAGTAAACAATAGCTAAGTCAGAAGTAAGGCTCAGTCAGTTTGTAAACCTTCTGGTTGCTTTCTTACTGACCTGTAATAAATAGTGTAGTAACAAATATATAAAATTGAGTATAAAGAACTAAATATATCTGTAGAGTGTAAATAAGCATTCTTATATATTCAGTCTTTCTCATGGTATATTCTTTCTGGTATATTTCTCTCAATATATTTACCTTGGTATATCTATCTTGATATATTTACCCTTGTCAGTATACTGCCAAAGATATACTTTCTTATCATGTGATTTTAGTCATGTGATTTTTTTCTCTCTGAGTTTGTATGCTTAACTGTAGTGTTTTTATTTAAATATAACTTAATAGTTATTCTGCTTTATAGTTGATTCATAACATCACTTTCTCTTTTTAAGATCTTCATCTTCTGAAAATGCATAAGTAAAGTGCTCACCTACATCACCATTGGGACTTTAACTCTTTTTCTTGTAAGTATTTGTTTGTCTTTTAGAATGTCATTTTTATTCAAGGCTAATTATTTCCACCAATATAATTATATAGATTGTAAAGGCTTTTTTGCTGAAGTTTTTTACAATTTCTATTCATTCTCTTCTTCTCACTATATCATGTCTTCAAAAGATAAAAAATATGCTAAATGCATTTATTATAGTTGCAAATGTGAATGTTCTTTTTATAGCAAATCTGAGTGGAATAAATTCAAAAAGTCTGAGAAACAAATTAAAACTCAATTATTTATTGTCTTAATCAAACATGCTGAGGCCATTGCTCATGTGTTTAATATCTCTTTTCACATGACTTGATTATTAAAATAACAAAAGTTTCTAAAAGATCATGGTTTAAAAATATTAAAACACAATTAAATTGTGTCCAAAAAACTAAATAAAAAAAATTCTTTTTTAGTTGAAAAGTTGGCTGAGCTTAATCATCTTGCCAATGAGAGCAATTGTCAGTGTCTTTTAATGCTACATTGAATCTCTTGCCAATGAGTCAATTGCTCTGTGAACTAAGTTCAAGTTTCTAGATCTTCACTGGTCTTGATATTTCTTCATTAAATGCTAGCAATTCATCAAATGTTTGACTCATTTCTATATATTTTTTAAGATATTGTAACCTTTTCATTTGACTAAGTATTGTGTTTATTCATTAACTTTTCATTCATTTAAAACTTTTTCAATTTTGTATTTGGTTTCTATGGTTTTGATTTCTTCTTCTCTGATCTTAGTGTTCTGTGATGTGAGTTTCAATAGTGAAATATGAAAAATTAAGTGTATTTTTATGCTTTCTGACAATTTCAATTTGTAGTTCACTGGTTTAATTTTTTTGTCAATAATAAATGATCTCAATTTTTTGCTATCTAGTTTGCTGCTTGATTTTTTTGTTTTAATGTTTCTATGTAGTAAATATACTTTTTTCTCTCTTTTTAAGTCTGGCCTCTTTTAATGCTTTCTGTTGTAGTATATAGTCATTTTTAGGTTCACAAATTTAATATCACATTGTAACTGCTTGTGAATCTGTTAAATTGTCTTAATTATTTTTTCTATTTTATAATTAGCTTCTTTTATTTTCTTTTGTTCACTGCCAAATTCAGAATTATACTCAAAATTAGCATAGAAAAATGTCTCTTTTATTGTTGTATTAATTGAGTTATTATATGTGAATTATACTATTAATAGTAGTTTAACTCAATTGCTTTAAGATTGTGATTAAATTCAACTATCAATAATTCACACACAGTTGTAAGCTTCTGTCTTTCTTTGGTATAAATAAAATTAAGTATTTTGCTGATGATGTTAATAATGTTACATAATCTTTTCTTAGATTTTTTTTGTTGTACTACTTTAATGTCTTTGACTTTTTCTTCAATAATGTGTAAATCAGCTTGTAAACTAATTGTTTTTTTTTTCTCTAAGAGTATTTCATAGTTGAATGGCTTATGGTCTGGCAATCTTTTATTAACACTTAAATCAAATAAATTTTAAATTACACATACTCTTCTGATATTGATGCTTTGTTTGCCTTTTCTTGTGTAGTGATATTATACAGCTTTTTTATTAAACTATGCCATTTTTTGTTGATAATCATATTCTTTTGCATAGTCTCACTTTGTAACTTACTTCTGAAAAGATCTTCAGATTTTTTTTAACTCTTCATTTTTGAGTTACTGATTGTTTTTTTTAACTCAGTCTTATAATTTGACTCTTTCTCATCTAGCCTCTCTTGGGTTTAGAAGTGGTTTTATCATTGCTATTTACATTGGCATTTTGTAAATTATATTTTATCTTTCTTTCAATTGATATTTGAGTTATGTTTTCTCAATTATGGTATTCTGAGTATCATGTCATAGCCTCTAACTTTAGTTACATTAAAGTTAATCAATTTCAAATGTTGTCTAATGTAAACTAGTAAAATATCTGTCTCTGTAGTTAAATGTTCTTTTAAGTCTTCTCTATTAAGTTCTGAAATTGGTATTAGCTATTTCTTCTCAATTCCCAAAATCTAAAGTCTTGTCATATGTTTTAAATTTATATAGTTTCTTATTGTTTCTGAGTCAATTAGCATTTTAGCTGGCTGGCTCATCACAGTAGCTATAAGTTAAATATGTTTTTTTGCGGCTGTTGCTATCATCTAATACTGTTTTTTTCTCTGTCTTTAGTTTTTTATGGGCTTCTGTGGAAAGTATTCTTCTAACTTCTCATAATAATGTGTTAAGCAATTATTGTTATAATATGCTATTCAATGCATGCTTTTGTGCTGTAAGTGTTTCTGAAACTTTATACATGTGCACTTCACTTTTTTATAAAGTCTTTGTGCTTTTGCAGAGATTTGACTTTTAGTTAGCTAAATCTTTTATTTATTACTATTCTCTGCTAAATTTAGCAATGTGGGATTTATCACTTGTGTTTTAGCTTCAGTTGCTTTTTTACTTAAATTTCTACTGGTTTTAAGTGACTGTACATTTATGTCTCTGACTTTGAGTTCTTTAAGTGATTTATTTATTTTGTATTAGTCTTTCAGTTTCATTGAATTTTTGCATGAGATCTCTCTAACTGCTTTCTCAATTTCTTTATCTGTTAAAATTGTTCATTGTTACATAAGTCTTTTAACTACCTCAGATGTCTTTTAAATGTTTTGTAACTACTTATTAATTTTATCTTGCACTTTTTATGCTATTTTAGACAGCTATTTCATAGCTGTTTTCACTATTTCTGATTCAATCTTCAGAAATCTTTTATCATTGTTGAATTAATTAATTCACTAAGTCTATTCTTGACTCTTAAGAATATCATTGACAAATTCATATTTGTCCTCATTGCTATTTGTAGTTTTCAATTTTTATTGTGGCCATTTAGACTGTTTGCAATCTTTTGCATAATGATTTTTTTAGTTGCAGTTAAAGTATTTTAAACTTTTTCTCTGTATCTGTTTTTGTTCTTGTTCTTAATTTGTCTGTCTTGGTCAGTTGTTGTTTTGTTATGCCATCATGGCATTCAATTTCATGAGTTTTAGCCTGTAAAAATTTTGTTCTTCACAATCTATTGTCTCTTGTTAAGTTTATACTGGTTGAATTCTCTATATTCAGTAAATTTTTATTACTTTGTTTCTGTGCTTGTTTCTATTTAAACATTCAGTTATTAATTCTTATTAACATCTTAATTAGATTGTCAATATTATTTGATTAGTTAACTTATGTAAGTTCATTTTAAACTTTTTTCTTGAGTTTTTGTTTATAAATCACTAATTGTGCAGATACTTTTTATTTTAAATAAGACATTATTTGTTAATACTGTGTTGCATACTCCACAGCTGACTTAGTTTAACACAGCTATTTAAGCTTCTGCTTCATAATCTTAGTCTTATTTGCTATGCCAAACACTTTGTTTAATTTTTTTTGAAAGCTTTCATAGCTTCAGTAAATTTGTTTTGTAATTTTGTCTTGATTATTTTCATTTAAATTCTCATTTCTGTTAACTATTATTAAGTTAATTTAGTCAAACACCACTTTTCTTATATAGAATGTTGCAAAAAGAATTTTATTATTATTAGTAACATTCATCATCTGAAAATATAAGTTCAGCTGAATGATAAATGCTTATAGCTTGTATTAATTGCTGTTAAATAACTCTGGCTTTAGTGGCTTAATTTTTATTGCTGCTTTATTCTCTGAGATTATTTTGAGCTATTTTTGCAATTGTTTAATTTGTCCTTGCAAGTTCACTGTTGTAGATGAATTAATTTTTATTATGTTTTAGTTGTTCACTGCTTGAAGTGCTGTTGCAAGCCTCACAAATGCTTGTTGATTTATGCTTAACATAGTGTTTAAGTCTGCTGATACTTGAATCTTAGATAACAAAGTTAAAGATACTCAATATATCACACTTTAAAATTCTTCTTAGCTATTCTATCTGCTGTTGTTAAATAAAATTCAAGAAAACTTCTTCAGTCTCAGTTTTCCTCAGTAGCTAAGTAATATTAAATTTTGTCTTGTAGACAGTTAATTCTATTTGCTTATCACAGTCTATTAAATAAGACTTCAGTATATCTTTAAAGATTTTAGGTCTTCAAACAAGTAAACAATAGCTAAGTCAAAAGTAAAACTCAGTTAGTTTATAAATCTTTTAGTTGCTTTCTTACTGATCTGTAGTAAATAATGTAGTAACAAATATAGAAAATTGAGTATAAAGAACTAAATACATTTGTAGAGCATAAACGTTCTTATATATTCAGTTCTTTCTATGATATATTCTTTCTGGTATATTTCTCTTAGTATATTTACCTTGGTATATTTACTCTTGTTAGTATACTGCCAAAAATATACTTTTTTATCATGTGATTCTAATCACATGATTTCTTTTCTCCCTAGGTTTGCATGCTTAATCATAGTGTTTTTATTTAAATATAACTCAATAGTTATTTTGCTTCATAGTTGATTCATAACAAAAACACTTTAGTTTGCGTTTTAAGTAAAATACTTGGTAGTTGCCAGTTGACTATACTTTCTCTTTAATCTGTAGAACAAAGACAGAATGCTTCAAAGTAAGCTTGAGGCTCAGCAAAGTTGCTTAAAAGCTTATTTAATTTTGAAATTGACTCAGAAAAAGTGTTATTACTCTAGAATTCTTTCTAGCTATTTTATCATACTGTAGTTAAAGAAAGCTCAAGCAGAACACTAATTTAGTTTCTTTTTAATAATCTAAATCTACTTAGGTCTTGTTCTTAAACAGTTAATGTAGCCTGCTTACCACAGTTCTTTAAATAAGGCTTTGTATTTTGTATAACTTGATAAGTTTTAACTAAATAATGATAGCTAAGTCAAAAGTAAAGTAATCAAATTATAATTCTTTCAATACTGTTTTTACTGACTTGTAGTAAATAGTAAATAAAACAAATATAAGGTTGAGTGTGAAGAATTAAATACATCTGTAGAGTGTGAATGAGCATTTTTATATAACTTATGATTTAGTTTTTTTTCTATGATCTTTTCTAGTTTTATATGAACTTTTCTTCTGTAATTCCTACTGAACTATAATTCTCTAGTCTCTTGTGAACTATCTCTTTATAGTCCTTCATGAACTATTTCTTGTCATGTGATTCTTAAACTTTCTTTTCATTATGTGATTAATCATTTTTTGTTGTCATTTCACAAAGTTTTATTTATTCTTTTCATATATTTTCACTGCTTGTCTAGTTGATTTGTAATATCACTTTCTCTTTTCAAAGTCTTCATCTCTAAAGACATACAGATATAAATAAAGTACTTATTTTCATCATTATTGAGACTTTAACTTTTTTCTATAAATGATTTTGCTGTGCTTCATTCTAAGTATACTATGATGTCTTTTCACAAGCTCTCTCACATTCCACACAATTATTATAAAAAGCATATGATTTTTGCTGACCAGATAAATAGTGATAGTTTTATTATTTCTTTTTCTTGTGATTACTGTTTTTTCTCTTCTATTTTGTGTGTGGTGTTCAACTTCTGATTTTTCTTTTGTTCTTTTTGTTTGTGTTATAATTTTCACTGTTTTAGTCTTATCATAAATAATCACTAGTGGGACTTACTTTGTAAAGAAGAAGCTTGAGTTGTCTTCACCTTAATCACTAGAGATTTTAATACTTATCTGTTTTAAAAACATGCTGATCAATTGCATGCTAAAATGAGTGTTGTTCAAAAATGTATCTCTAAAAAGTTATCTAAGCATAAGATGCTTTGCAAACATCAATAAAAGCTTTATAATTAAAGTGCTTTTCTTCTTTATTGTGATTCTGAGATTATGTTTCAGTCTAATTCTATTTCTTTGGCTGTGGCTGTAGATAATTTTTTTTTGATTTAAATTCTGACTTCTAAACTTCTGTTAGTTTTAATATTTCTTCATCAGATGTTGGCAATTTATTAAATTCTTAATAAATTCTTAAGTGTTCTTCAAGGTATTATACTTCTTTCACTTCACTAGGTATTATATTTGTCTGTTGACTTTTCTCTTGTTTAGAATCTCTTTAACTTCATACTCTTCTTTTGTGGTTTCAATTTCTTTCACATCTGAGCATTCTGTGGTGCTGATTCCAATAATGAGATATGAAAAATTAGATGTATTCTTATGTTGTCTAGAAGTTTCAATCTATAGTTCACTAGTCTAATTTTCTTTTTGATAATAAATGATTCAATCTTCTTGCTATCAAGTTTGCTGCTTGATTGTTTTGTTTTAATATTTTTGTATATCAAATATACTTTCTTCTCTCTTTTTAAATTGAATCTCTTCTGATAGATTTTATTGTAATAGACTGCCATTCTGAGATTTGCAAATTTAATATTTTTCTGTAGTTGCTTGTGCAATATTTATAACTGTGTGACTTTTTTCTCTGCTTTGTAGTTGACTTCTCATGTTTTTTTTGGTTCACTGCCAAATTTGGGATTATACTCAAAATTAGTATAAAACAATGTTTTTTTAGTTGTTACATTAATTGAGTTGTTGTATGCAAATTGTGTTATGAGTAACAGTTTAATTCAATTGCTCTGATTATAATTGTATAATTCTGTAAATACTATTCAATTGTCTGATTTGTTCTTTTTGTTTGTCTATCTATTTGTGAATAATAAACTGTGCTGAGTCTATACTTGATGTCAGTTATATTCATCAATGTCTTTCATAATTTTAATGTAAACTATAGATCTTTGTTTATTATAATTCTCTTCAGTGTGTCATGTTTGCTAAACACATATCAAAGTAGTAAATATGCTATGTCAATTGATATTGCATCTGTTCTCATTGATATTGCATATGTATATTTTGTCAATCTATTCACTACTGTAAGAATAGTATCATGTGTGATTTTATTCATTCTTAATTCTGGTAGTTGCATAATAAAGTTCATAGTGATCCATTTCTATAAGTGAATGAGTACCATAAGTGATTGTAGTTCTTTATATAATAAATATTTTGCTGCCTTGTTTCTCTGACAAGTGTTACATTTCTTGAGGTATCAGTATATTGTTTATTACATGTTTGGGAAATAGAAGTTTTTTAATATTAATTCTTCTGTCTTCTTCATTTTAAAATGTTTTTTGGTTGTTGATTTATAGTATTTTTTGATCATCTTATTTCTTGCTGTAAATAATATATATATCAATTTGTGATAGTAAATCAGTTTATTTTCTTCTGTAATCTTGTCAGTCTTTTTCTTGATTATTTTGAGGTTCTTCTCTTTTGTAATTTCTTTCTTAATAGTTTGCATTAATTTGTTGTCTTAACTTTCAATAGTCATTGTCACTATCAATGTTGCTGTTTACTTGTTGTATGTCATTGTTTCATTCTTCTGAAATCTCAATAGTGCTAGTTTTGGTTTAAGAACTTTTTTCTTGTGATTTGGTTGTCAGCTAAATACATTTACTTATTTATTTTATTTTTCACTATAATGTTCAATTGTGAAATTGTAATTTACTAATATTTTTGCTCATCTTGCTTGTCTTTGTGTTAACACTTTAGTTGTCATGAAGTAAGATTTTTATGATTTGTAATCACTCTGATTGTGTGCTTAGCTTTTTTAAAATATACTCTCCACTATTGAAATGCTGTCACTATGACCAACAATTTCTTGTTGTGGATTTCATAATTGAATTTTGCTAGTATCATCTTCCTTAAGTAATATGCCATTGAGTGTAGCTTTTTATTGTCATTTGACTATGACATAACTACTTTAATCACATAGTCTGATGCATTAGTTTTAATAATTATTTTCTTCACTGAGTTGTGCTGTTTAATTACTGATGCTGTTGTTATTCTCATCTTAATTTCTTCAAATGCTTTCTGTTATGTCTCTCTTTTGAGTAATTTGCAGTTTTTGACTAAATGCCTTTTTTTTGGCAGTTATAGCATATAATCTCTTTTTTTTGCTTGTTCTCTAGCTTAGACTTGGCCTTGTCTTTCTGTTGTGTTGTGTCCAATTTCATTGGTTGTGGTCTGTAAGAGTCCACTTTAGATTTTTTATATTATTATTCTTGATTGGTGCACTATAAATGTCATGTAAACTATTCATTATTTCTCCATTGTTTCACTTGTTGCTTAGCCAATTTTCTTTCATAAATTCTATTGTCAATTTGTATGAATCATTCAATTAATTTATTGATGTTGGTAAATGATTTTTCTCTAACTAATTTGTTCTGAACTTTCTCTCTTAGTTCTTGTTTATAAGTCACCACTTGCATTTTGTTTTCTCATTGTAAGTGAGACATAATCTGTTGATACTATATTGTGTACTGTTTAGCTAATTTAGTCTGTTGAAGTTATCACAGTTTCTGTTTTATAACTTTGTTCTTGTTGATCACTTTAAAGGCTTTATTCAACTCTATGGCAAAGCTTATATATCTACTAAATATTTGCTTGATTATCTTATTTTGATTTTTTTCATTGTCTCAATTTTCTTTTCTGTTTCTCACAATGAGATTGATTCAATCAAATGCTGATTCTCTTATGTAAAATATTACTAGCATAATTTTGTTGTAATTTTTAGTGATTTCTGTTATTTCAAAATACAATTCAAGCTGAGTGAGAAATGCTTGTAAATGGCAAGATTGTCCATCAAATAATTTGAGTTTTAATGGTTTAAGTTGAGTTGTAGTGATTTGTTGTGTGCATTGTGGTTTATTGAGTTGCTGAATTATTTCTTAAAGCTATTCAAGTCTTTTTTTAATATTTTTTATGTTGTTCTTCTGTATCATTGTGCACAACTATTCAATTTTCTTCATTAATTTCAAATTGTTCAGTTTGTTATTGTTTTCAGATGTTGTCACTGGTGGTGACTATACTGAAGCCACTGATTTCACAGCTAGTTGTCTTTCTGTATTCTTGAATGCTGATATGATAACTAATATTTCTTGATTATAATACTTAAGCTTTTAATAACAGAGTCAAAAGTACTTAATGTGTTACCACTCTAGAATTCTTTCTAGCTATTCTATTGTACTGTAGTTAAAAAAGCTTAAGCAAAACATTAATTTAGTTTCTTTTTAATAATCTAAATTTACTTAGATCTTGTTCTTAAGCAGTTGATGTAGCCTGCTTACCACAGTTCTTTGAGTAAAACTTTATATTTTGTATAACTCAGTGAGTCTCAACTGAATAATAATAGCTCAGTTAGAAGTAGAGCTTAGTCAGATTGTAATTCTTTTAGTATTATTTTTACTGATCTATAGTAGATAGTAAATAAAACAAATATAAGATTGAGTGCAAAAAACTAAATACATCTGTAGTGTGAATGAGCATTTTTATATAACTTATGATTTAATTTTTCTTTTATAATTTCTTTTAGTTCTATATAAACTTCTCTTCTGTAGTCTCTACTGAATTATAATTCCTTAGTTCTTTGTGGACTATCTCTTTATAGTTCTTCATGAACTATTTTTTGTCATGTAATTTTTAATCTTTCTTCTTGTCACATGATTGATCATTCTCTGTTGTCATTTTGTGAAGTTTTATTTATTCTTTTCATGTATTTCTACTGCTTGTCTGGTTGGTCTGTAACAAAAAGTGTGTAGTGACACAAAGTCAATGAAAAGTGTTAAAGCATAGCCAATATAAAAAAAGAGAAAAAAAAATAGTAAAGTTGTCTGAAGAGTAAAAAAAAGCAATTATGTAAGTTTATAAGCTCTTAGTAAATCTTAATATAAAACTTTTTAATCTGAAGAAATTTACAGTCTTTTAAAGTTAAAAACCATAGATAGATGATAATTTTCACTTAGTCTACTGATGAATTTAAAAGTCTTTGTGTAGCTAGTGTTTGAAGCACTACTACATTTTTTAACATAGTATTAAATGTTTTAAAGACTTGGTTTAATCACAAAAGCAAATAAGTTTAGCATTTTTATACTTAGATTTTTTAATGATATTAATTAAAGTTGCTGTGGGCAGAGTATAGAGTAAGCTAATGATGTAAAGCTGAATAAATCATATTAAAAGCAAAAAAAAGTTTAATTTTATAAAAGTTATTTCATTTCTAATATCAAACCAATAGTTTTAAAGAAACTTTTTTTTATTACTTCATTTGAGCTTTTCAGCAAAGCTGATAAAAAATAGATTTAATGCAATTGACTATAACTAACAATTTGAAACTATTTATTAATGAGCTTTTTTAACTTAAAATTTATAAGTGTTAATGACTTTATTGCTTTTAATACTTATGTGGCTAAGTGTTTATCTGATCTGAATATTATGTCACTAAAATAGTTTTGTGGCATCAAAGAAAAGTTTAATATGAAGACAAAGCAGCATTTTTTATAATGCACTAATGATATACTATTCATATAAAGCTAAATTCTTTAGTGTGCTTAATTAGCACTCTGAGACAAAATGTTCTCACAAGTTAAATGTTCAAAGCTATGATAAGCCTCAAATGACTTTCATATCAAATACATAAAACTAATTATTAATTGTTTTATATTTAATGTTTATCTGAATTTTATTTTAGTAAATTGTATATTCATAGTTTACTCATCTGTCACTTTTGTTTTTTTTATTCTGACTCATTTAAGAAGATTAAAATGTTTATGGAGAAAAGCATATATATCACTAAGTCTAAAAAAACTTGACAGTAATAGTTTTGTTTATGCTTTTATAAAGTTTTATCTGCAATCTTTAAAGAAATGCAAAAAGACTATAGTAAAGCAAAGAGCAAAAAGAAAAATAATGCTCAATCTTTATATTTTTATCTTCAAATGCTGTCAAAATTCAATGTCACAACTTTTAATAATTATTAGTGAAATAATACATTGTATTAAAAAGTGCTTATTATTCATTATTTACAGTCTCAGAGTAAAGCAAAGCTTGACCTTCAATGTAGCCATGATTGAGAAGAGACTTACATTTAAAAAAAAGTAATATTAAAAGTAGTTCTTCACACAGAGTACATTTTAAATTACCAGTGTCAATGTTTTATTAATAATTTTGACATGTTATTCATTGCAGACACTAATAGTGTCATTTTGCTTTTTATGAGTGTTTTGTTAATTTTTTTAGAATATCAAGCTTCTATTTCATACAGTAGAGAGAGAGAAGAATATAAATGATGATTGCAGTGCAAAGCAATGCTATAAAAAAGCTAGTTTTATAAAGTTCTTGCAAAATTTCAAATGTGTCAGAGAATTGCTTAAGTTGTTATTACTTTTTTAAAAAAGTGTTTTCTTTAAATAAGTTTGCAGTTAAAATACTGCTTAGCTCACTTAAAAGTGAGCCTATCTTACTTAAGAAGCTTAGCTCACTCAAAGAAAAGTTTAAATTTAAATTAAAAACTAATTTATTTAACTTTAACATTGTAACATGGCAACCTAAATAAAGCTATACTTTCATTATATGAGCTATATTCTTAATGCATTCCACATGTGCACTTACTTAAAATGTATATAATCTCACAGGCTGCCAAAATTTTGATGGCCAAAGATTAGTTTTACACATATCTTTACTATAGAGCTATATCAATGTCAGTATTAAAGCAACAGACTAAAATGATTTAACACAAAAACAAGATTATAACTATAAAGCAGTCAATATTAAAAAATATAATGTTATACTAAACTACTTTTAGCTAGTTGAGATAAATTTCAATTCAAACTGGCCAACTTAAACTTGAGCCTATTATAAGATTAAGTCAGCAGATGAGATTATTATTATTTTAGCTATAAAGTGTGAATTTAAATTTTGCAAAGAATGCACAGCATTTCTTACTTTTAAAACATTTTTTAAAGACAAATTAGCAAGCATTTTATAAGCATAAGTATAATAATTTTAAAGCTGCACTTATCTAAAGAGATAAAGAAATATACAAATATATTTTTTAAAAAAAGCTAAAATATTGTCAGAAAATATATATTATAATCATGCAATCAACTTTGAATCAGGTAAAGAAATTACTCTACAAGTCAATTTATAAGTTATTTGCAAAAGAATTGAAAATTTTCCACAAATATGTTAAAAAGAACTTGGAGCAAAAATGAATTCAATTATTGAAAAGCTTAGCTACAGTATTTATTCTGTTCATGCTGAAGAAAAATGACAGTTTTCAATTATGTGTAAATTACTAGAGCTTAAATGTGATTACTATTAAAAATTACTACTCACTTTCACTAATCAGTAAAACAATGAATAAGCTTATAAATGCTAAAATCTTTATCAAGCTAAATTTACATAATATGTATTATTGCATTCACATCTGAACAAAAAATGAATAAAAGACAAATATTATAAGCATTTTAAATACTAAGTAATACCATTTAAGATATTTTATAGCTTACTGGTCTCAAAAAATGCTATCAGTAAAACACAATTATAAAACTTATAATGCAAAGCTGTAAGAGATGCTAAAATATACAGAGTATACTACTAGCAATACAAAAGTAGTGTAAAAAAACTAATACTGATATAGCTTTATAGTGAAGATATATGTAGAACTGATTTTTGGCTGTCAAAATTCTGGCAGTCTGCAAAAATGATATATAATTGCTGCAAGCTCACAAGCAAGCTTGCATGTGTGCATATAAAATTGTAGCTCTATCTAAGCAAATGCCTCATGACAAAGCATAGCTCTAGCTGAGATGTCATATTACAACTGTTTTTTTTCTTTATAGATTTCACTCTTAAAGTCTGTAGTTCTTCAAGTGCTTGTATTTTTTTTAATAGTGCATTGTTTATCTTGTATAGCATTGTAATCTTTCTTTAATAATTGTGTTTCTTTATTGCATAATATTGTTATTTTTGTTTGTCATTATGTAGTGTGACAAATTTTATTCATTTATTTTCTCAGTGCAAGATTCATTGCAATATTCACTGCAAGATGTGCAGACAAGTTCACATGTGAATTATGATTTTTGCTTTCATTTGCAAAAATAACTTTACAATATTTAATCTTCTGTTGCTGTTAAATAGATGGTTTGCTTTGCAACTATGTGCAATCTGTACACAATTCATGTGTAATTTATATGCAATTATGTGCAATTTGTATGCAAGATGTATATGTGCTTTATAGTCTGCACATATATAATGCCTTCAGCCTTCAAATAGTTTTTGTTAACAATAGATAATCTCATTCTGAGTATTCAATTTTTTTAATGTTTTTTTGAGCTCTCCACTTATAGTAAAAGCATAAGTTTATTAAGATCAATATAGAATTAGACAAAAAGAATATTAATTCAAACATGCAAATATATTTTTAAAACTAACTTTATTGTTTAAGACTAAATAGTTTACCAAGCTAAATGTTATTACTGCTTTTCACAAAATATATCAAAAAGAGAAATAAATGAAAAACTATGTTTGAAACTCAGTATAAACTATATAAAAACTTATATAAATAATTAGTGATATTATTTGAGCTCATTAAAGCTTTAGCAACTTTTTAATAATACATTAACAGTATTCTACACAACTTTTTAATGATAAATGTGAGTTTAAAACTCAAAGATCAAATATTTTAAATTCATTATGAAAGTGAGTAAAAGAATTAAAGTAGCCTTTGAGAAAATTAAGACTATTGAGTTATAAAAGCACTTTTGAACTTTTGTGAAGTTTATAGTTTTATAAAATTTATTAATTACTATAAAGTTTGTGCTGAACTTTACACTAACATTGCAATGTTTTCAATGTGTCCATTAAGAAAAAAGTAGTGTTTAAATGAACTGACCAATGTAAACAAGCTTTCAAAAATTTAAAAGCAATGCTGATTTCTGCTCTGATTTTAATTTAATAAGAACTCAGAAAAATAATGCTAAAAGTTAATTCTTCAAATTACACAGTAGAGAAAGCTTTCTCAATATGACAATAATGGCAATTCAAAGCTAGTGACATTCTTCTCAAAAAAAAAGCCTTTGCAGAGTGCAAATTTAATTCACAATAAAAATATGTGGCAATTGTTAAATATTTAAAAAAATAAGATGCTAAGCTACATAGTGTTTTTTTTTTTAAAATTCTCATCAATTATAGAAACTTTAAGTATTTCATAAAGAAATAAAAGCTGAATAATAAATGCACTAAGCAGAACTTTTGACTAAGTATAATTTTTCAGCTAAAATTTCAGACTGAGAGCAAAATAACAACATTTAATGCACTATTCTGTCATAAACAAAATATGCTATAGAACTTTAATGACAATCAACTTACTAAAAGATATTTTCAATTGCTCAAAGCTGAGAAAAACTGCAAAAAATATTTAATTTAGGCAGCTAAGCTAAAAATTAAGCTTATGTCTTTGAAGTCTAAATCATTAAAGTTTACTTTGAAATTTGTAATTGAAAATAATTAAAACTAAGCTAAGAATTCATCAGAAAATAAATTAAATTTATTTATTAACTTTTTCACTAATAAGCTACTTCAACAACTGTGGAAAAATATTTCAAGTTGTATATAGATAGTGTTATCACCTTAGAATTCTTTCTAGCTATTCTATCACACTATTGGTTAGAGAAGGCTCAATGAAACACTTAACTTGGTTTCTTCTCAATGATCTAAACCTACTTAGGTTTTGTCTGTAGGCAGTTAATGCAGCCTGCTTATTACAGTTTTTTAGATAAAACTTTGTTCATTGTGTTACTTAGTGAATTTAACTGAATAACAATAGTTATTTTATCTTGATTTCTTTCATTGTCTTAATTTTCTTTTCTGTTTCTTACAATGAAGTTAATTTAATCAAATGCTGATTCTCTCATGTAAAATATTATTAGCATAATTTTGTTATAATCTTTAATGATTTTTGTCATTTTGAAATACAATTCAAGCTGAGTAAGGAATGCCTGTAAATAGTGAGATTATCCATTAAATGATTTGAGTTTTAGTGATTTAAGTCAAGTTGTAATGATTTGCTGCACATGTTGTGGTTTATTAAGTTGCTGAATCATTTCTTAAAGCTGTTTAAGTCTCTTTTTAATATTTTTTATATTGTTCTTCTGTATTATTGTGTGCAACTATTTAATTTTCTTCATCAATTTTAAATTGTCTAGTTTGTCATTGTTTTTAGATGTTGTCACTGGTGATGGCTATGCTGAAGTTGCTAGTTTCACAGCTAATTATTTTTCTGTATTCTTGAATGCTGACATAATGACTGCTGTTTTTGATTATAATACTTAAGCTTTCAGTAACAAAGTCAAAAGCATTTAATGTGTTATCACTTTAGAATTTTTTCTAGCTATCTATTGTACTGTAGTTAAAGAAAGCTCAAGCAGAACACTAACTTAATTTCTCTTTAATGACTTAAATCTACTTAAGTTTTGTTTTTAAGTAATTAATGCAGCCTGCTTATCATAGTTCTTTAAGTAAGGCTTTGTATTTTGTATAACTCAGTGAGTCTCAACTATATAACAATAGCTAAGTTAGAAATAAAGCCTAATCAGATTATAATTCTTTCAGTATTATTTTTATTAATTTGTAGTAGATAGTAAATAAAATATCAAATAAAATTGAATGCAAAGAACTAAATACATTTGTAGAGTATAAATGAGTGTTCTTATATAACTTATAATTTAGTTCTTTTTCTGTGATTTCTTTTAGTTTTATATAGACTTCTTTTTTATAGTTCTTACTGAACTATAATTCTCTAGTCCCTTGTAGATTATTTCTTCATAGTTCTTTATAAACTATTTCTTGTCATGTGATTTTGAACTTTTTTTTTATTATGTGATTAATCATCTTCTATTATCATTTCATAAAGTTTCATTTGTTCTTTTTATGTATTTTCACTGCTTGTCTGATTGGTCTATAACATAAACTGTATTATTCTCAGAATAGAATTAAGTTAAATATTTGTGCTATAGATATAGAATTTAAGCATCTCTAATCTCAGCTATTAGTGGCTTTGACTTGTTATTTTCATCTTTGTAAACAACAAAAGTTTCTAAAAGAGCATAATTCAAAGATGTTGAATTATAACACTGCAGTTATAAATAAATTAAATAAAAAGAATTTTTCTTCTGCTGAGAAACTTGCTAAACTCAATCATCTTGTAACTGAAAATGAACAGCACTGCCAATTTGCTACTCTAATGCTTTGTGTAGCAGCTTTTCTTTTAAATATTACACATCATGCTTTGAGCTGCAGTTTTTCTACTGTATTAAATATTTTAGTAAAAGCTGATCATGGCCACACTATGTAGTGCATTGATTGATAAATTGTTTAATTTTATAATGCTTTTATTCTTTCTCATTAATGAACTTTAATACATTCTCAATGCTAATGATTGTTAAGTGTTTAAAAGAATTCTTCTTTAGCTAATGTTTTAAGTATGCAACTAAAAAAACATTATGAATTTTTTAATGAGGCAAAAGCTTCAGTTGGTATACAAATTTTTTATATACTTTTTGACTAAAAATAATTCTGCATATTGAGTAAATAGTTTTGAGCTTAATATGTTTGATAATAAATTATATTTATTATAAAACTATAATAGTACTTGATCACTAAAAGTAAAGTATATAGCTTAATAACACTAATTGTAATAACATCTTATGTTTATAATTATTATCATCACTGCTTTCTGAGTGTTAATACAGCATAAAAAGTTTTAACTGTGTGAAGCTGAAAGTAGTGTAGTTAAAATGTTTAATTTCATTTTAAATAAAAGCTTATGTGATAAAGCTTTAGTTATTTCACTTGATACTAAATTCAATGCTTTCTGCAGCTGAGATAGAACACTAGACCATTTGCTAAAATTATTAAAAGCTGTGATATAATAGCAAAGTGCATGTTCTAATGTTTAATTTATTCTCTTTGATTGTTTATTAGTTTAAAAGTGGTAAAATGTAAAGAACATTAGTTTACAATTTAAACTTTTGAATACTATGTTTTAGAGATTAGAAATAAACTTTCAGTCTTTGTTTAATATTATCACACAAAGTAATTCTCAATCTCTTAGCTAAAAATGAGTGATAAAGACATTTGCTTATTGTTTAGCTATTTAGATTGCTTTTTCAAAAATAAAAATAACTTGTTTTGTAAACTTGCAAGTTACTAACATAATTATATTATATTCTGAGTAATTTGAAAGGCTCAAGATAAAGTCAATAGTAATAATATAGAATGAAATTATTGATGTAAAGATTAGCTACAGTGATTTGTAAAATTTATAACATTGTGTGATTCATTAAGCAAAGTTTACAGTGTTAAATATATAAGTGCAACATCTTTGAATATTAATAAATTAACAATTCATTTAGCTATGTGATTGTGCATTTGAAATTAAAATGCTTAGTGTCATCATGTGTTAATTAAAAAATATTCTTCAGTAAGAATTTAAAGATGCAAAAGTATTAGCAATTATTATGTTTATCAATAAAGTAAAGTAACTCATTTTCTCTTATGTATAAAAGCTTTGTGCTATTGTTGCTTAATTTGTCATTGAAATTAATTATAGTAATAATTTTAAACCAACATGCATTAGTGTTATACTTATTCATAAGCTTTCTTTTAAATGAGTTGCTAATTGTGATTAAAGTTTGCTAATATAATTTTAATTTTTTTATAACTTTATCTGCAGTCTTGCTATAATAAATAGTTAAATTTAATCTGAGGCTTTAAATTTATATTTTTCAACATGAGTGCATAAAATTTCATGATGAGTAATTTCAAATGTAATAAAGCATTTACAATGACATTTAATCACCTCAGCTTGTGTATAAGCTGAATGATGAAACATTAAATATATTAAAATGCCAGTATAAAACATAAATTTAGCTAATGAAAAAATGTTAATTTTAATAATGCTTGCTTAATAATTGCCAATATAGCACTATAATTTGTAAACGCAATTGATGACATTTTAACTGCTTTAATAAAATAATGTGTTTTCTGCAAAGCTTATATTAAATAAACAATTTTTATCTTCATTGGCTAGTATTATTTCTCCACAAAATTCAATTATTGTGACAGAAATATGACTAGTTGCACTCAAAGTTAGTTGCTTGTTGCTTTAATATCACAACATTTAAACAAAAGAAATAAATGCTAACCATTTAATTTTGTGTTGACTTCATCATGTAAGTGATAAATTATAATTTCAAAGCCATGTAAGCTGACATTAATGTTATAGTATAACTGACATTTTGAATTGTAGTGCACTAAAAATGATAAGGCTTGAAAATGAAAGTGTATGATATTGAATGCTTTTAGCTCACTATTCATTAACTCTGTGAGTAAAGAATTTTTAGTGAAGTTTTTCTGTGGTTTTTCTTTGCTGAGAGCACTTTTCAATAGTAATGTTTTTCATTCTTGTAGCAAATTAACCACTTTGACATATAATGAAATATGCTGACAGAATCATTTAGTGAAGTTAAAATATACCTCAAGAGCTTAAGTAATTGTAAAAAATAAAATGTTAATAATCACTTTAATCTTCTCAGTAATAGTTAACATACTAAAAGAGTTGACATGTTAGCTAAATAAATGAATTAATGAGCAAGCAATAAAGAACTTTTTAAAACTAAAATTAATATTTAGTTTTTTAAGCTTGCTAAACACTGCTTTTAAATGTTCACAGTGTTCATTCAAAGTGGCAAAAGCAATGATAATGTTATTAACATATATTCTAGCAAAAGCATAAAAAGACTAAAAATAATAATTCATTTGTTGTTGAACATAAACAAACATATTGCAAAATCTCATAATCACAACATTAAATATTTTTTGACTGCAGTAAAAGACAACTAATAATTAATTTTGATGTTTAAATTAAATATGCCATTGATAGAAAAATAAGACAGCATTAAATACAGAGATGTATAGCTTTTCTGCTAAAAGAGCTAAAATGTTATTTTAAAAAGAAATCAGATATATATTAAATTTCACAATATAGTTTAGCTTTTAAATATTAATAATAACTTAGCTTTTTCAAACAGTCTGATTATTTTGTGTAACATTTCATCATACTACAAATACTGAATATTCACTGAGCATATGTTTGATAGCAAATTTTATATGTTTTTGCTTATGAAGCTTGTTAAAGGTTTTATTCACAAGCTAGCAATTATTGAGTTTTAGTAAATTTTTGCATGTTTTAAAATACTAAATTTCAATTCTTCTCAGAGTGAAATTATCATTCAATGTTTGAGAGAAACATTAGTAAATTTATAGTGATTTTATATATCATATAAGCATATAATATGTTTAAGTCTACAAAAGACATTATTTTCTTTATAGATGATAACATTAATGTTAAGTTTGCATTCAAGCTTGATGTTTTTATGCATAAAAATGCTTTTGAAATTTTCATTTTTCAAAAGTAATTTAGCAAGTGAAGTTGCTATAAAATTGATATGAAAAGCATTAGTGTCTTCATATTCACTAATTAGGCCTAAATGTGTTTTTCACAGTATAGCTCATTTTTTGTCAGTTATGTTGATGCTTTAAATAAATAAAAAATTAGCATCAACAATGTGAGCATATAGTTTTATTTCTTAGCACAATAGTTCAAAAACATAGTCATAGTTTGTACAAAAATTGTCTTTAAATCTAATTGGCAATTAAATAAAACTGCAAAAAGATATCATAATTTTGCCAGTTGTATAAACTAGCCAAAAAACAATATAATTAAGTTTAGCTGTTATAGTAATATGCAAACATTGCTAACCATGACATGTGCTAATGATCTCAGATAAAGTGTTACACTATATTTTTCTAAAATATCAAAGCTAATTAAAATATTAGCTTTAAGATTTTTCACAATATAAGCTTCAATCTTAAGTTATAAAAGTATTAATTTAGTTCTCTAAGTAGTTAAATAATTTATAATAAATCAAATGTACACAAAAAACTTATATATCATAAACTTTATATCATTAATTGAGATTTTTAATGTATTATGAATTTGAACTAAGATGCAACTTATGTAAAAAAACTTTTGTTAATTATAGTTATTAAGCAGCTAAAATTCACACAATGTAATTTTATGACTATACTTTCAATGATATATGCTTTGGCCATAGCATAGTGCCATTTTTGAAAGATGAACTAAATGAAAATTGTTTTACTAAAAATTTAGTCTAAATAATTTTTGGCATTTTTGCTGCATAAATAAATTTGAGTTGTGTGTTAAGATTTTGTGATTTGAAATACTCATCATTGCATTGTTTTGTTTAGTGAAAATCAACATTGTGTAAATGTTTATAAAGTTAATTATTGAAGTTAAATGTATTTTGACAAAAATGACACTCAACTGTAAAAGCAATAGACATGAGTATCATAGCATGATTAGTAGCTAAATATAATTCATTGAAATAATTATAATCACAAAGTATTTATGTTTTGTTATATTGCTCATATTCACTGTATTTATTATTATAAATAAAATCACTATTGATATATTTAGAATGATGCATATAATACATATTTTTATATGCTTTCAAATCTAAAGAAATATAATTAAATTTAATGTTCTCTTGTCTAAGTGTATAATTTTCATTGACATGCTTTTTAAATTAATTTATGAAGCTATCATTATATGTAGCCACTTATTCTGCAGAAAAAAATGTTTAATATTCTGAACAATTATTAAAACTTTGTTGCTGATACTATTACATTTCACACTTAGCTTGGAAACAATTTGGCTAATACACTAATTGCTGATTTTTATAATTACAAAGCAGTGCTAAAAGCAAACCATTCTGTTGTGGTGGCCATTCACTAAATTGCTAATTTGATTAGTAAACTAATGTATTTAAATAGTTTAATTAATAATTTAAGTTTTTATTTTATATATATAAGTACTAAGCCTCAATCTGATTGATATTAGCATAATTCTAGTTTTGCCTTGAAAGAATCAGAGAAAAACAATAAAAGAATTTAATATTACTGTGGTCATATTAGCAACAACATTAATTTTCATTTATTTGTTTTTGCCAAACTATATATGCTTCTTTAACTTGCTCAATGAATTTTGCTAGTGTAGTGTTCATATATGAAGCATAAACATTGTGCTTCAAATATAAAGAGAACTTGTTTCAGACTGTAAGAAGTTAACTATAAATTTTAGTAATTTCTGCAGCATGTGACAAGTATAATATTTGCTGTATAAATTCTTGAGATATTTAGCTAAAGGCAATATTCTTCATTATGTATTTCATTTCTTCTAACTGACATATAATAGCAGCAGCATTTATTTTGAACTGCTTAATAAGCTACACTATTCAATTAGTTTTAACATGACATTTTTATAGTATATTTCATTCATAGTTTAAAAGCTCAGCAGCATATTATTGCAAAGCTAATTCTCAGAGTGAAGCTTGAATGTAACTGCATATTATTGATTCACTTTTAATAGTGACAATGTTACAAATTTATTCAACAAATATATAAACATCACAGTAGTGTATGTGACTTTTAATAATGACAATAAAGTTTATTTCAATACAATTTTTATCACTTAAATCAGAATAAAAATAATTTAGTTTATTTTGCTTTTATGGCAAGTTTTTCATAGTGCTAGTCAAAATGCCTAAAAGAAAGTTAAAATTTAAAAATAGTTAACAATTTGATTTTTAGTGCTAGTTAAAAAGTCAACCAAAAGATTTTTCACCATTATCATGACACTGTTGCAATAATTGCTTTCATTTTAGCAGCAATTATTTAGTTTGATAATCATTAACTTATAATTGTTTTTGTCAAAAGTGCTTTATTATTTTCTTGTTTTAACTTGCTAACTTAGTAATTTAATGATTAATATTTACAGTTATTTGACAATTGCTCTTTGCTATTTAACAGTTAAATTTTATTATTTGCTAAATTATTTGCATTATTGTATTGCTGCTATTTAACAGCATAAGTATGAGAATAATGTTGCTTGTGTTAGCTATGATGTCTTCAGTAAATATATTAACTATAATTAATTTTTATACACTGTTCAACAAATTGGTCAAAGCTTTACTATGTTAAATTAGTAAATTTTATAATGACTAAATGCAATAATGATAAAAACAATTTTTTTTCTTTCAAAAAGAAAATCTCAATAATTTTTAATAATTAAAAGGTCAAGTAAAGCAAAATATGTTAAAATCAATGAAATTTTAAAATCAAGTTCTTTAAAAAAAATTGAGCTGTTTCTCTGATTGAAAAGCTACAAAAATCACTTGTGACTGAGTATAAGCTTTTTTTAACAGTTGAGATAAATTCAAAATAAAGTTGGCTAAACTTGCTATTGCTATTTGCCAGCTTAGAAAAAAAATAATTCACTATCACTGTAGCTGTCTTAAGAAAGTTCTTAACAGCTTAATGTAGTGTTAATTTGTTAATAGCTCACATAGCAAAGTAAATAAATTAATTTATATATGTCAGTAATGCTTTTAATGTAATTTGAAAAACTTCAGCATAAGCAGCTAATGTATATTAAAAGAAATTATATTCTAAGTATTAAGAGATAATGAATTTAATGAAATTAATAGTTTCACAGTCAAACTAATTAATAGATAATAAGTTCACTAATTTGAACACAGTCAGTTTAAATGCAAGCTTTAGCAGTTTACATTGCAAAAATGATAATTCACTTTGGCTTGATAATTGATTTTAACTTAATAACTAAGTTATTATATTGAGCTCTATAGCTCAAAATGATAAAATAAAAAATAAAATATAATAATTTTAATGAGTGAGTGATGGTAAAGCTACAAATATTTATGGTGTTTGAGACAAATAATGAGAGAAATAAAATAAATGTTACAAACCAACTATGAAAAGACATGAGTATAACACTCTGATAAGATGAGACTTTATAGTGCAGCACTGAAGCAAGGTAAACAAGTTATGTGATGTGGTATACAGAAAGATATACTGGCCAAAAAATGATATACTACATGGTATATGATATATGGTATACAAGAAAGATATGCAATATATCAAAGAGTATATTAAATGATATACAAAAAACTGAATATATAAGAGGGCTCATTTTCACTCAGCAGATGTATTTAATTCTTTACACTCAATTATATTATATTGTTTTATCTACTATCTACTACAGATTAGTAAAAACAATATTGAAAAAATTATAATTTAACTAGACCTTACTTCTGACTTAGCTATTATTATTCAGTTGAAAACTCACTGAGTTATATGACATACAAAGTTTTACTTGAAAAACTGTAGTAAGCAGACTATATTAACTGCCTACAAAAAATCTAGATAAATTTAAATTATTAAAAAGAAACTAAATTAATATTCTGTTAAGCCTTTTCTAATCAATAGTACAATAGAATAGCTAGAAAGAATTCTAAGGTGGTAATACATTAAGTGCCTTTGACTCTGTTACTGAAGGCTTAAGTATTCAAGACTTAAACATATTGAGTAATAGTCAAGTAACACATATTAGATAAATAATAATAATCAACAATACAAACCAAACTTCTATGACTCAAGAACTTATAAAAATGATTAAATAGCTATAAGAAATTATTGTAATTATGCAAGCTGCAGAAGAAGAATCTCAACATAAAGTTAAGCCACTGAAACCTAAAAACTATTATAGTGAATAAAACAAGCTGCAAGCATTCATCACTCAGTTAAATTTGTACTTTCAGATAATGAATATCACTAATAACAATGATAAAATACTTTTAATAATATTTTATATAAGAGAATTAGTGTTTAAGTGAATTAATCTGATGATGATGAATAAAAATTCAAATTTAAAGAATGATCAAGATAAAA
This sequence comes from Paecilomyces fulvus, assembly GCA_029606305.1. Lineage (NCBI taxonomy): Eukaryota > Fungi > Ascomycota > Eurotiomycetes > Eurotiales > Thermoascaceae > Paecilomyces > Paecilomyces fulvus. The sequence continues at coordinate 640,938 of JAPVCG010000076.1, read as the reverse complement.
TCATTAAATGAATTTACTGAAGTTATACAAGCTTCCAAGTTGAATTAAACAAAGTATTCAGCATCACAGACAAAATTAAAACAATGAAGCAAAAGCTTAAACATTTGCATTAAACTCAATCAGCCACAAAATATATAACACAGTTCAGACAAATTATGTCTCATCTGAAATGAGAATCATTAGCACAAATAGCAGTTTATAAGTAAGAACTTAAGAAAGAAGTGCAAGACAAAATAGCATAAGTTAACAAACCAGAAAATATCAACAACTTAATTAAATTATTAATCAAAATTAATAATAAAATGTTTGAATAAAAGCAAGCATGAAAATATGCAAAGCAATGAAGAAACATTAAATACAAAGAAATAGATTAGTATGAAGTAAACAAGAAATAATCAATTAAGAAAAAGAATTTTTATAAACCAAGGCCAATAAAGCTAAATGCTACAGCACTATGATGAAATGACAAAGTCAGTCAAAACTCAGAATAAAAAAAATTTAAATGTTACAACTGCAATCAAGAAAAACATTATGCAAAAGACTGCAAGAAACTGAAAAAACTGAGACAAAAGTTAAAAGTGACAAATGAAAAAATATCAGAAATCAACTATGATAAAGTTTTTAAAAGTCAAAGATGAATGCAATATAAAGAAATGACTTAAGATAATAATGACAAAAATAAAGTATCTTCAGAGATTAAACAAACTAAATAAGCATTCAGATTGCCAGAAACTGTACAAAAAGTATAAAATAAAATTAATAAGCATTTACAAGACACTTAAAAGACACTTGAGATAGTGAAGCAACTTATAAAGTAATAAACAACACTATTAGACAATGAAATTGAGAAGGCAATTATAACAGTTTCACAAAAAAATTTAATTAAACCAAAACCAGAAGAATGGCATAAGGCCAATGAATTACTTAAAAAGCCAAAAGACAATAAGTGGTCACTTGAGACCAATAGAAAACCAGACAATGAGGCAACTGAGGCTGAGATACAAGTGATAAATCTCACTTTGCTAAACTTAGAAAAAGAGTGCAGCTGTAAGTAAAAGACTCAGCAGGCTGAGACTCAAAGAAATTTCTCACAAAGAGAAATATTAGCTTACTGTAATAAGCCAGAATATATATGCATAGAGTATTAGAAACACTCATAATATTAGACTATGCATTGAACAGCATATTATAAAAACTATTGTTTAATGCATTACAATTCAAAGATCAACAATGTATATTTTTTATAGAAAAACTGAATCAGAAGACAACAACAAAAATAACAACATCAAATAACAATGACAGCCAGAGACTAACATATCAAAATACAGGCTAAGATTATGAGCCAATTAGCTAAAGTGCTAGTTAACTCAGAAGCCACAGAAAACTTTATGAATTTAAAATTTATAAAGAAGTTACAAATTCTAAAAAAAGTCAAACAATAGTTAGTATTAATTACAGAACTCAATAAAAAAGACTTGGGACAGCTTTTGACCACAAAGACAGAACTAATACTAGTTTCAATTCAAAATCATTTAAAGTTACTTAACTTTAATATAACTAAAGTTAAAGAGTACAATATAATATTTAGAGTATCATGACTAAGACAACACAATTCAGAGATTGATTAAACACATAATGAAATACAATTTACAAAATATACATGTAAAATAAAATCAAAATAAGATTACTCTTAAGCCTTTGAGAGTTGAGTAGATGAGGTAAAGTCAGCCACAAAAGAGACTAAGTTAAAGAGAATAATTAATGGCTTTAAATTAAAGAGACAAAAAGATTTTAAGAAATTTACAGAAAGCAAGTTAACAGATGAGATTATATAAAAAAACATGCAAGCTGAAAAGAGGCAGCATAGTTAGGCACTATACAGCACCATAGTGAGTAAAAAAAAATCACAAGAAGTGACAGAACTGATAATTCTGAAAAAATATAAGCAATTTCAGAATCTTTTTGATTTTAGTATTAATGAAAGATTATCAAACCATAAACCATTTAACCACAAAATATCTCTAATGAAAGAGAAACTATTAACATGCAAATTAATTTACCAGTTATTGAGAAAGAATTAAAAGTATTAAAAGCATATATTGAAAAGAACCTAAGAAAAAATTATATGTAACTATTAACATCATCAGCAAAATACTCAGTTTTGTTTATACCAAAGAAAGATGAAAGTTTATAACTATGTGTAAACTATAGACAACTGAATGTAATTACAATAAAAGACAAACATTCATTACTGTTAATCACAGAGATACAAAATGTGGTATAAGAAGCAAAATAATTTACAAAATTTAATATTGCAAATGCATACAACAAACTACAAATTAAGCCAGAAGAGGAATAAAAAACAGCATTCAAAACCAAGTTGAGCACTACAAGTATAAAGTTATGCCTTTTGAATTTATAAACATACTAGCAACATTTTAGTGATTTATCAATTCAGTATTAAATAAATATTTGTTTAACTTTGTTGTTGTATATTTGAATGATATCTTAGTATTTTTCAAGAGCTTTAAAGATCATGTTAGGCACATCAGAACAATACTACAGAAACTACAACTAGTGAAACTACAACTTAAGCTTAAGAAATGTGAATTTCATGTTCAGAAAATGAATTTTCTAAAACACTGAATTACTCAAGAAGAAATACAGACAAATTAACACAAGATTCAAACAATTAAAGATTGGCTAGTATTAATAAATTTACAAGAGTTACAAGCATTTATTAAAATAATAAACTATTACAAACAATACATTGAATGATATATAGATATCATAAAACTACTATTCAATCTCTTGAAGAAAGAGAAAAAGTTTCAATAAATGAAAACACAACAGAAAGCATTTAAAGAAATCAAGATAAAAATGATAATAGCATTAGTGGTCAGACAGCACAATTCAGTGAAAGAAATAATTATTGAAACTAATGCATCAGACTATGCAATTGAAGCAGTTATACCACAGCCAGATGACAATAAAAAACTACACTTAGTGATGTATTACTCAAGAAAAATAATATCAGCAGAACTTAACTATAAGATTTATAATAAAGAATTGTTAGCTATAGTAATAGCATTTTAACAGTGAAGAGTATATTTTGAAGAAGTCAAGCACACAATCAGAGTAATTACAAATCATAAGAATTTTACTTACTTCATAATAACTAAAGTGTTAACACAAAAATAAGCAAGATAAGCAGAGATATTGATAACTATAACTTTACAATTAAACATTGCAGTGAAGAATAAAATAAGTAGATGCACTCAGTAGACAATTAAATTACAAAGAAAAAGTTCTTAAACCAAAGCTAGCACTATTGAGATTTTAAAAAAATGAAATAATAATATACAATAAGCAGACAGCAACATTAGCAATAACAATGATTATTAAAAGCTAAAACAACAAATTAATATAAATTATCTGACAAAAGATTACAAAAAATGAAAATCTCAAATTAATCAAAGAAAAAACTGACAAGATTACAAAAGAAAATGAACTGATTTACTATTACAGATTGATATATATATCATTTATAGCAAGAAATAAAATAATCAAAAAATATCATAAATTACCAACCAGAGAACATTTTGAATTGAAAAAGACAGAAGAGTTAATATCAAGAAACTTTTATTTTCCAAACATGCAATGAATAATATACTGATATTTGAAAAAATGTAATACTTGTTAAAGAAACAAAATAGCAAAACATCTATTATATAAAAAGCTACAATCACTTGCAGTACTTATTCATCTATGAGAATGAATCATCATGAATTTCATTACACAATTATTAGAATTCAAGATGAACAAAATTATATATGACACTATTCTCACAATAGTGAATAAAGTGATAAAATATATATACACAATATCAACAAGAACAGATGCAATAGCTATTAACACAGCATATCTATTACTTTGATATGTGTTTAGCAAACATGGCACACTGAAAAGAATTACAACAAACAGAGATCCACAGTTTACATTGAAATTATGAAAAACATTAATAAATATAATTGGCATTGAGCATAGACTCAGCATAGTTTATCATCCACAGACAGATGAACAAACTAAAAGAATGAACTAGATAATTAAGCAATATCTATAGAATTATATGAACTATGACTAAAGCAATTGAGTTGAATTGTTATTTATGACACAATTTGCATATAATAACTCAATTAATATAATAATCAAAAAGACATTATTTTATATCAATTTTGAGTATAATCTCAAATTTGGCAGTGAAACAAAAGAAATTAAAGAGACCAATCATGAAGCAGAAAAGAGAGTTACACAACTACAAACATTGCATAAGCAATTATAAAAAGATATTAAATTTGTAAATTTCAGAATGGCAGTTTACTATGATAAAACTCATCAAAAAAGACTCAATTTAAAAAGAGAGAAGAAAGTATATTTAATATACAGAAACATTAAAATAAAACAATCAAGCAGCAAACTTGACAGCAAAAAGATTGAATTATTTATTATTAAAAAGAAAATCAGATTAATGAACTACAAATTGAAACTTTTAAACAGCATGAGAATACACTCAATTTTTCATATCTCATTATTGGAATCAGCACCACAAAACACTTAGACATGAAATGAAGAAATTAAAACCACAGAAGAAGAATATAAAGTTAAGAAAATTCTAGATGAGAGAAAAGTCAACAGACAAACACAATATTTAGTGAAGTAAAAGAAGTACAATATCTCAGAAAACACTTGAAAACTCATCAAGAATTTGATGAATTATTAACATCTAATAAAGAAATATTGAGACTAGCAAAAGTTTAGAAACTAAAACTCAAATCACAAAAAAGTTAACTTATTGATAAATTATTAAAAATAGCTAATAGCTTTTAATGCTGATAATCATTTTCATTAATGAGACAGTTGAGTTTAGCAATATTCTTAGCTAAAACAAAGTTCTCTTTATCTAATTTATTCATGACCACAGTGTCATAATTCAGCATTTTTAAACCATGCTCTTTTAAAAACTTTTGTTGTTTATGAAGATGAAAATAACAAGCCAAAGCCACTAATAACTAAGATTAAAGACACTTAAGTTTAGCATCTGTGGCACAAATGTTTAACTCAATTCTATTTTAAGTACAACATAGTTTGTTTCACTCACAATCACTATGAAACTGTTTTTTGCATTTGCAATTATAATGAGTGCAAGCAGCACAGTTTCTATTTTTCAAGTTCATAATGCAAGAAGTATTATAATTAAAGCACTAGTTGCAAGCTACAGAGGCAAAATAATCAAACTGTTGAATCAAATCAGCTTGGCAATAACACTTTTAATAACAATCACAATAAAAAGACATGATAGAAAAAAAGAAAAGTATCACTTACAAGAAAGAGTCAGAGTTACAATAACAACATAAATAAGTACTTTATTTATATTATGTCTTCAGAAATGAAAACTTTGAAGAGAGAAAGTGATGTTATGAACTAACTATGAAGAGGCACAAGTGTAACACTTTAATAAGATAAGACTTTACAGCACAGCACTAAAGCAAAATAAATAAGTCATATAATGCAATATACAGAAAAATATACTAGTCAAGAAATAATATACTACATGATATATGATATATGATATATAAGAAAGATATACAGTATATTAAAAAGTATATTAAATGATATACAAAGAACTAAATATATAAAAGAGCTCATTTTCACTCAGCAGATGTATTTAGTTTTTTACACTCAATTATATTATATTGTTTTATTTACTATTTACTATAGGTCAGTAAAAACAGTACTGAAAGAATTACAATTTGATTAGACTCTACTTCTAACTTAGCTATTGTTATTCAGTTGAAGACTCACTGAGTTATATGACATATAAAGTCTTATCTGAAAAACTGTGGTAAGCAAGCTACATCAACTGTCTATAGAAAATTTAGACAGACTTAAATCATTAAAAAAAAATTAGATTAGTGTTTTATTGAGTTTTTTCTAATCAATAGTACAATAGAATAGCTAGAAAAGATTCTGAGGTGATAACAATAAGTAAATAAAGTAGCAACTCACTTAAAAAATAACTAATATCACTAAAAATTTTTTGAATGACAAGTTTAATGGTGTAAATTCAATTCACAATTTTTAAAATGCTTCTAATAATGATAAGGCTAAGAATTAACTTGACATACTATCATTCTGGCACAAAAAATAAAGAGAAAAAAGCTGAAGTCTTATTCTAAAAAGGTGGCTAGCTATATTCTAGTGTACACATGACCTAGGCAGTCAGTAGAGGCAGTATTGTATGAGTATAGCTAGGTTTTATAACAGTTATTAAAGCAATAAATCAAAATGATTTAACATAAAAATAAGACTATAACTATAAGACAGTCAATATTGAGAGATATAATGTTATACTTAAATACTTTTGGTTAGTTAAAGTCAACTTTAATTTTGACTAGTCTTTTTGAACATAAGTTTATTGTGAGATTAAATTAGCAAACAAAATTATAATTATTTTAGCTACAAAGTGCAAATGTGAACTTTGCAGAGAATATGTAGTATTTTTACTTACTTTTGAAATGTTCTCTGAGAGCAGACTAGTGAGCATTTTTGTAGACATAAATATAATCTCAAAGCTGCATTTATCTGAAAAGATAAAGAAGTATACAAATGTATTTTTCAAAAAAAAGCTAAAATATTGCCAGAAAATACACACTTTGATCATGTGATTAATTTTGAACTAAATAAAAAGTCACTTTATAAGTTAATATATAAACTATTTGCAAAAGAATTAAAGATTTTTTGCAAATATATTGAGAAGAATTTGAAGAAAAAATAAATTCAATCATCAAAAAGCTTAGCAAAAGCATTTATTTTGTTTGTGTTAAAAAAATAACAGTCTTTAATTATGTGTGAATTATCAAGGCCTAAATGCAATTACTATTAAAAATTGCTACTCACTTTCACTAATCAATAAAATAATAAATAAATTCACAAATGCTAAAATCTTTATTAAGCTAAACTTATGTAATATATATTATCACATTCACATTCAAGCAGAGAATAAATAAAAGACTATATTTCACATATATTATAAGCATTTTGAATACTAAATAATGCCATTTGAGCTAGTTAATGTCTCAGTTACTTTCCAATTTTATATTAATTAAGCATTAAGCAATTTTTTAAATGTATGTGTTGTGATATATTTGAATAACATTTTTATTTATTTTTAATCAGTGAAACAGCATTAGAAAAATGTTTAAGCAGTGCTAGACAAATTGCAAACTTATCATTTATATGTGAAGTTAAGCAAGTGTAAATTTGCAGTGATGAAAGTAAGCTTTTTAAAGTTTATTATTAGCTCAAAAAGCATTGAAATAAAATTAGCTCAAATAAAGACTATAGTAAACTGGCCATTATCACAAAATGTGCATAACATTTAAGTATTTATTAAATTCATCAATTTCTATTGACATTTTATAAAGAACTTTGCAAAAGTTAGCAAGCCTTTAATAGTGTTTATGAACAATGCTAAAAAAAGCCAAAAACCTTCATTATTTATACTTATCAAAGTAGTTTGAAAAGCATTTAAAAACTTAAAAATATTATTTATAAGTGCATTTTTATTAATACATTTTGACTTTAAATGAAGAATACAAATTAAGCTAAATGCCTTTAATTTTGTTCTAACAGTTATAATTTCACAACTGCTAAGAGATAAAAATAACACTTTGTAGTCTACTAATTTTGAAAAATGCTTTCAGTGAAATGAAATTATGAGACTTATAATGCAAAAGCTATTAGCTATTGTGTTAGTCTTCAAAGAATAAAAACATTATTTGAAAGATGCAAAGCACTTAGTTATTGTATTGTTTGACTATACTAATTTTTGCTACTTTATGATAATTAAAAAGCTAAATGAACATCAAACAAAATAAGTAAAAAAGCTTAGTGCATTTAATTTTATTATAAAGCATCATTCAAAGAAAAATAATTTTGCAAATGTGTCAAGTTGTCATTTGAATTACAAAAAAGACAGCAAAAAATATACTATCTTTGCTGCAGAAAAAAATTGTAAAAAGCTTTTTGAGCTTAAATTGAGAAAATTTCTTTGAAAAACTTTCACATGTGTTAAACGCACTTTTGGCATATAGACAGAAAAAAGCACTATTAATTGACATCATTAATGCTCATAAAAGTTAAAATGCATTTATAAATGAAAGTTACACTGTGAGTGATATAAAAGATTTAAAACTTTTAATGTTTAAAATGCTAGCTACTATAACACTAGTAAAAAGTATTCTTGCTACATAAAAATAAGCAATGAAAACAAAATATTTAATACAGTGAAAGAGATTTCTCTCATTAAAAAATACATAAGAATCAGAAAAAAATGTTCAAAAAGCTCAAAAGCTAATGTAACTCTTTAAAGAGAAGTAATTACAGCAAATGAAAAGCTTGAAAAAATGTTAAAAAAATTGAAAAACTGAGATAAAAATTATTCATTTTTAGAAAATCTCTTATAAACACCACTCAAAGACCACAAAAACACTGCACAAAAAAACATTATTTGAAAACAATTACTACAATATTAAAAAATAACTTTTTTTACATTTAATTTTTACACTTATGCTTCTGAAAAAGTTTATGCATTTTTTTAAAAGCATTGAAAATCTGAGCTAGTAATTTAATGATTTAGTGACTAATGATATAATGCTGCTGAAACTGCTTAATAATGATTATCAAATGCTTTGCTGCATTAGTGGCTTAAACTAGCAATTATTTAATAGCATATTAGCTAAAAAAGTAAATTTCAACTGAGAAAATTTATATTATAATAGTTGTGCTAAGCCCACAAATAGTAATAACACTTTCAGCAATGTTTTTTAAAGACAGTTTGCTTACAACAAAGCTCATTTATTGAGAAAAAGTCTTAGCTAACTATGCATTGACAACAGAAAAGTTAACTTATGATAAATGAAACTAAAATGAAAACAGAAATGATAGCAAAAACTAAAACTAAGACAAAAATAGCAGTGAAAATAGCAAAGACAACAGTAACAGTGACAATAGCAATAATGAAAACAGTAATAATGATAATGATAAAAGCATTGAAACTAGACAAAGAAATTTGTTAAATTTTTAATTAAATAATCATTTGCATCTCAGCAAAAATTGCAGACAAAAATCTTAAAGAAATTGAAAAATTTTTCTCAATTGATTTTTTAGCAAAGCTCAAAAAATTCACTACTAATTTCTTTTTTAAAGAAGATTTTTTTAGCTTCTTAAAGATTTTTTATTTTATTATCTTTGTAAAGCTACTAATAGTAACTGATAAAAACTTAACAAATTTTTTACTTATCAATATTTTTTCAGAGTGAGAAAAAAGTATAAAAATAAAGAAATAAAAAAAGAATTTATTTTATTATATAATCTGATTAGTAACAAACAATATTAAGTTAGTCAACATAACAAACATCATAAACATACAAAGTGTAAAATGTGCTGTAAAGCATATATGTGAATTGCATATAATTGCATGCAAATTGTAAAGTAAATTATTTATCTGTGAGTCAATCACAAAAAATTGAATATACTCAAGTTATTTTATTTGAAAATTAAAGCAGAAAATAGCTAGCAGTATAAATAAACTTTTGTAAATGACTTTGAAAAAAAAATTGTAAAGAAAATGAAAAGAACACAGCTTGAACAAACTTAAGTAGTTAAGCTCAAAAATACAACAAAGAAATTATCATATAATAGTTAATGAATGCAAATAATATGTTATTATAAGAAACACAATTATTAAGCAAGAACTATAATACTATGCAACACATAAATGAGAACTACAATGCTATACTACACATGAATGAGAATTACAATATTATGCAATAAAGAAATATAACTGTTAAATAAAAATTACAATGCTATACAAGACAAACAATGCACTATTAAAAAAAACACAAACACTTAAAGAACTACAAACTTCAAAAGTGAAGCTTATGAAGAGAAAAAGCAGTTGTAATACAGCAGTCTAATTAAAACTATACTCTCATCATGTGATATTTATTTAAATAAAGTTACAACTTTGCACACATGTATGCACACTCATTTGTACATTCACTGCAAATGTATATAATTCTCACAGGCTGTCAGAATTCTGATAGTCAAAAATTAGTTCTACTTATATCTTTACTATAAAGTTATATCAGTATTAGTTTCTTCACACTACTCTGTATTACTAGTAGTATACTTTGTATATTTTAGCACTTTTTGCACAAAGTCTTTGCTAAATAAGTTAGTTTGCTGTGCATTGAATTAAAATAAAGTGCCAATATACAAACACTGATTAGCTAATTAGAATAAAATATTAAAGGCATACAGCTCAGCTCACTCAAAAGCAAGCTTACCTCACTCAAAAAGCTCATACTACTTAAGTAATTTGAACCTGAACACACTTAAGAAAACTTTGCATTTTTCTACTCTATTTGGTCACAATAGAATTATATAATAAATATAATAAAATAATATATATTTAATTACATGATATATTAATTTCAGAATTTTTGGATTAAAACTGAGTGTTCTAAAAATAAATTTAGTAAATTACTCATAGAAACTTCAAAATTACAGAACTTCAGAGGTTCTTTAATTTTTAAAAATTAGTCTTCTGCCTTATTATTATTATTATATTTTCATATTAAATATAGTCTATAAACTATAAAAATATTCAATTTTTATTTCAATATTGGTTTTGGTTGATTTTTAATAAATTTTCGAAATATTTGTCTTTAAAGCTCATCCCACCCAAAAAATTGTGAAATTACTTAAGTGGGCTAAGCTACATCCCGGAATATAGAAATATTAAGACAGCACAGCTATGCAGAGAAGAATGCACATTAAGCATGACACTAAAAGATCTCAGTTATTATTTTTTTGAATCATCTGAAACAAAATGCTGTAAACTTTAAGTCATTTGAAAGACAAAATTTCTGCAACTGAACAGAAAACATTTAGATGCTATAGTCTAAGTCTTCTGTCTAAGATATACATTGCACTTATTTAGACTAATTGCTACATAGAACACCACTGTATAAGACTTAAATACAAAAATTGGCGGCACTGATAACTGAAACACAGCAAGCTTAGATATATATAAAAAGCCCTTCATATATAATCAGTCAACCTCGCTGTCAACTGCATTAAAGGCCGCTTGTACATCTTTCTTTGTATTATCATCAAATATCTTAATTATTGTGACTATACTATATGTTCTCTTCTCATATTTCTCTCTTCACTGCTTTCACAAGCTTGAGATTTTGTTTTCTGCATTAACTTGGACCTGGAATTAGTGGTATTTCTTACTGCCTTCATTGACAGTTTTTACAAAGTTGAAGTGTAACAAACCAACCATGAAAGAGCACAACTGTGACACTTTAATAAGATGAGACTTTACAGCACAGCACTGGAGCAAGACAAACAAAGTCACATGATATAATATATAAGAAAATATACTAATCAAAAAATAATATACTACATGGTATATGGTATATAGTATACAAGGAAAATATGCAGCATATCAAAAAGTATATTAAATAATATATGAAAAACTAAATATATAAAAAGATTCACTTTCACTTAGCAGATATATTTAGTTTTTTACACTCAATGTTATATTTGTTTTATTTACTATTTACTATAAGTCAGTAAAAACAGTACTAAAAAAATTACAATTTAACTAGATTTTACTTCTGACTTAGCTATTGTTATTTAGTTTAAACTTACCAAGTCATACAACATATGAAGTTTTATTTAAAGAACTGTAATAAGCAGACTGCATTAACTGTCTACAGAAAATTTAAATAGACTTAAATTATCAAAGAGAAACCAAGTAAAAGTTTCACTTAAGCTTTCTTTAACAACAGTATAATAGAATAACTAGAAAGAATTTTAAAATGATAACATGTTGAGTGCCTTTGACTCTGTTACTAAAAGCTTAAATATTTAAAACCAAACATGTTGAGCAACAGTTAAACAATATTTATTAAACAAACTACAATAATCAACACTGCAAACCAGACTTCTATCACCCAAAAACTTATAAAAATAATTGAATAGCTGCAAAAAACTATTGTAATTATGCAAGCTGTAGAAGAAAAACTTTAACATAAAGTTAAGCCACTAAAACTCAAAAACTATTATGGTGAATGAGATAAACTGCAAGTGTTTATTACTTAGTTGAATCTGTATTTTCAGATAATAAACATCACCAATGACAATAATAAAATACTTTTAACAATATTCTACATAAGAGAATCAATGTTTAATTAAATCAATCTGATAATGATTAACAAAAATTTGAACTCAGACAAAGATAATTAAGATAAAATTATCAAATAAATTTACAAAAGCTATGTAAGCTTCCAGATTAAACTAAACATTAAAGCATTTGACATTGTAAATAAAACTAAAACAATAAAGCAAAAGCTTAAACATTTGCATTAGATCTGATTAGTCATAAAATATGCAACACAGTTTAGACAAATTATGTTCTATTTAAAATGAAAATCATTAGCACAAATAGCAGTTTATAAGCAAAGACTTAAAAAAGAAGTGCAAAATAAAATAGCATAAGTTGATAAACTAAAAGACATTGACAACTTAATTGAGTTATCAATTAAAATTAACAATAAAATGTTTGAATGAAAACAAGCATGAAAATATACTAAACAATAAAAAAACACTAAATATAAAGAAATAAACTAATATAAATCAAATAAGAAATAACTAATTAGAGAAAAAAATTTCTACAAACTAAGGCTAATGAAGCTAAATGCTACAGCACCACAATGAAATAACAAAATTAATCAAGACCAAGAATAAAAGAAATTCAAATGCTTCAACTGCAATCAAGAAGAGCATTATATAAAAGACTGCAAGAAACTAAAGAAACTGAGACAAGAGTTAAAAACAACAAATGAAGAAACATCAGAAAATAACTACAATGAAGTTTTTAAGAGCCAGAGATAGACACAATATAAAGAAATAACTTAAAATAATAGTAATAAAAATATAGTTTCTTCAGAGACTGAACAAGCCAGACAAGCATTTAAATTGCCAAAAACAGTACAAAAAGTACAGAATAAGATTAACAAACATTTACAAAAGACTTAGAAAACATCTAAGATAGTGAAGTAACTTATGAAGCAATGGACAACATTATCAGACAACAAAATTAAGAAAGCAGTCATAGCAGTTTTATAAAAGAACTTAACTAAACTAGAATTAAAAAAATGATATGAGGTCAACAAATCACTTAAAAAGTCAGAAAGCAATAAATAATTGCTTAAAACCAATAGAAAACTAAGCAATAAAGCAACTAAGGCTAAGATGTAAGTGATAGATTTCACTTTGCTAAACTTAGATGAGTATAATCATGAGTAAAAAACTCAACAAGCTAAAACTCAGAGAAATTCTCTATAGAAAGAAATATTAGCTTATTGTAATAAGTCAGAATGCACATATGTAAAGTATCAGAGATACTCACAACACAAAATCATGCATTAAATAGCATGTTATGAAAATTACTATTTGACACACTATAATGCAAAGATGAAAAGTGAACACTTTTCACAAAAAAATCAAATCAGAAGACAACAACAAAAAAAATAACATTAGATAATAGCAACAGCCAAAGATTAACATATTAAAATATAAATTAAAATTATGAGCCAATTAGCTAAAGTGCTAATTAACTCAGAAGCCATAGAAAACTTTATAAATTTAAAATTTATAAAGAAGTTACAGCTGTTAGAAAAATTGAAACAGCAGCTAGTATCAATTTCAGAACTCAATAAAAAAAACTTAAAACAGTTTTTAACTATAGAGATAAAAATGATATCAATCTTAGTTTAAAATCATTTGAAGTTACTCAATTTTAATGTAATCAAAGTTAAAAAGTATAATGTGATACTCAGAGTATCATAGCTGAAATAACACAATTCAAAAATTAATTAAACACACAATAAAATACAATTTATAAAATATATGTGCAGAATAAAACTAAAACAAGATTATTTTTAAGCCTTCAAGAGTTGAGTAGACAAAATAAAGTCAGCCACAAAAGAGACTAAGTTAAGAGAAACAATTAATGGCTCTAAATTGAAGAGATAAAAAAATTCTGAGAAATTTATAAAAAGCAAGTTGATAAATAAAACTATGCAGAAAGACATGCAAACTTAAAAAAAACAGCATAGTCAAACACTATATAATATTACAATGAGTAAGAGAGAATTGCAAGAAGTAACAAAATCAACAATTTTAAAGAAGTATAAACAATTTCAAAATCTCTTTGATTTTAGCATTAATGAGAAATTGCTAAACTATAAACTATTTGATTATAAGATATCTTTAATAAAAGAAAAAAAAACTAACATGCAAACCAATTTATCTGATGTCAGAGAGAAAAGCAAAAGTTGTAAAAAAATACATTGATAACAAATTAAGATGAGATTATATAAAACTAGTAACATCATTAGCAGAATACTTAGTGTTATTTATATTAAAAAAGAACATTAAATTATGATTCTGTATTAATTACAAATAGTTAAATAAAATTATAATCAAAAACAAATATTTGTTACTATTGATCACTAAAATACAAGACACAGTACAAGAAGTAAAATAATTTACAAAATTTAATGTTGCAAACACATATAACTGAATATAAATCAAACCCAAAGACAAATGAAAAATGGCATTTAAAACTAAGTTCAGACACTACTAATATAAAATTATGCCATTTAGATTGACAAACATATTAGTGACATTTCAGAGATTTATTAATTTAGTACTAAGCAAGTACCAATTTAATTTTGCAATTGCATATTTGAATGACATTTTAGTATTCTTCAAAAGCTTCAAAGATTATGTCAAATACATCAGAATGATATTATGAAAATTATAACTAGCAAAGCTACAGCTTAAGCTAAAAAAATGTGAATTTCATGTTTAGAAAATAAATTTTTTAAAACACTGAATTATCTAGAAAGAGATACAAACAAATTAACAAAAAATTTAAATAATTAGAAATTGGCCAATATCAAAAAATCTACAAAAATTATAAGCATTCATTAGAATGGTAAACTACTACAGATAATATATTAGACAATACACAAATATCATGAGACTACTATTCAACTTATTGAAAAAGAAAAAAAAGTTTTAATGAACAAAAACATAACAGAAAGCATTTAAAGAAATTAAAATAAGAATAATAATAGCATTAGTGATCAGACAGTACAACTTAGTGAAGAAAACAATTATTGAAATCAACACATTAGACTATGTAATTAAAGCAGTTATGTTATAGTCAGATGATAATAAAAAACTACACTCAGTAGTATATTACTTGAGAAAGATAATATTAGCAGAACTCAACTATGAGATTCACAACAAGAAATTGTTGGCTATAGTGACAGCATTTTAATAATGAAGAGTATATCTTAAAGAAATTAAGCACACAATTAAAATAATTACAAATTATAAAAATTTTACTTACTTCACAATAACTAAAGTGTTAACACAAAGATAAGCAAGATGAGCAAAGATATTGATAAATTACAACTTCACAATTGAACATTGTAAAGAAGAACAAAATAAGTAAGCAAATGCATTTAGCAAACAATTAAATTACAAGAAAAAAGTTCTGAAACTAGAACTAGCATTATTGAAATTTTAAAAAAATGAAATAATGATATACAACAAGCAGATAGCAACATTAGCAGCAACAATAACAATTAAAAGTTAAGACAATGAACTGATATAAATTATTCAACAAAAAATTATCAAAGATGAAAACCTCAGATTGATCAAGAAAAAAACCAACAAAATTACAGAAAAAAATAAACTAATTTACTATCACAAATTGATATATATATCATTTACAGCAAGAAATAAGATGATTAAAAAATACTATAAACTGCCAATCAGAGAACATTTCAAATTGAAAAAAACAGAAAAATTGATATTAAGAAACTTCTATTCTCAAACATGCAATGAATAATATACTAATACCTCAAGAAATGTGACACTTGTCAAAGAAACAAAGCAGCAAGACATTTATCATATAAAAAACTACAATCACTTGCAGTACTTATTTATCCATAAAAATAAATCACCATGAACTTTATCACACAACTATCAAAATCAAGAATAAACAAAATCACACATGACACTATTCTCATAGTGGTGGATAGATTGACAAAATATATATACACAATACCAACAAGAATAGATGCAATAGTTATTAACACAGCATATTTACTACTTTAATATGTGTTTAGCAAACACAGCACACTAAAGAGAATTACAATGAACAAAGATTCACAGTTTACATTGAAATTATAAAAGATATTAATGAATATGACTGACATTGAGCATAGACTTAGCATAGCTTATCATTCACAGATAGATAAATAAACTAAAAGAATAAATCAGACAATTGAATAGTATTTACAAAATTATACAAATTACAATCAGAGCAATTAAGTTAAACTATTATTTATAGCACAATTTGCATACAACAACTTAATTAATGTGACAACCAAAGAAACATTATTTTATACTAATTTTGAGTATAATTCTGAATTTGGCAATAAATCAAAAGAAACCAAAGAGACCAACCACAAAGCAGAAAAAAAAGTCACATAATTATAAACATTGCATAAGCAATTATGAGAAGATATCAAATTTGTGAATCTTAGAATGGCAATCTACTACAATAAAATTTATCAGAAAAGACTTAATTTAAAAAGAAAAGAGAAAGTATATTTGATATGCAAAAACATTAAAATAAAACAATTAAACAGCAAACTTGACAGTAAGAAAATTAAACCATTCATTATCAAAGAGAAAATTGAACTAGTAAACTACAGATTAAAACTTTCAGACAGCATAAAAATATACTTAATTTTTCATATCTCATTATTGAAACTAACATTACAAAACACTCAGACACAAAACAAAGAAATTGAAACCACAGAAAAAGAGTACAAAGTCAAAAAGATTTTAGATAAGAGAAAAGTTAATAGATAAACACAATATCTAGTGAAGTGAAAAAGATACAATACCTTAGAGAACATTTAGAAATCTATCAAGAATTTAATAAATTGTCAATATTTGATGAAGAAATATCAAAACTGACAAAAGTTTAAAAGTCAGAATCTAAATAAGAAAAAACACTATTCACAGCCATAGCCAAAAGAACAAAATTAAACTGAGACACAATCTCAAAATCACAACAAAGAAAGAGAGCACTTTGATTGCAAAGCTTTCACTAACACTTATAAAGCACCTCATGCTTAAATAACTTTTTGAAGATATATTTTTAAACAACACTCATTTTAGCATGCAATTAATTGATGTGTTTTTAAAGCAAATAAATATTAAAATCTTTAGTAATTAAAATGAAGGCAACTTAAGCTTCTTCTTTACAAAGTGAGTCTCACTGGTGATTATTTATGATAAAACTAGAATAGTGAAAATTATGACACAAACAAGAAGAACAAGAGAAAAACTAGAAATTAAACACCACACACAGAACAGAAGAAAGAAAACAGTAATTACAAGAAAAAAGAACAATAAAACTATTATTATTTATTTAGTCAGCAAGAATCATACACTTTTTATAACAATTGCATGAAACACAAGAAAGCTTGCAAGAAAATATCACAGTATATTTAGAATAAAACACAGCAAAATTACTTACAGAAAAGAGTTAAAGTCTTAATGATAACAAAAGCAAGCACTTTATTTATATCTATGTGTCTTTAAAAACAAAGATCTTAAAGAGAAGAAGTGATGTTATGAATCAATTAGACAAGCAGTGAAAATACATGAAAAGAATAGATGAAACTCTGCAGAATAACAATAAAAAGTAATTAATTACATAACAAGAAAAAAGTTTAAAATCATGTGACAAGAAATAGTTCATAAAGAACTATGAAGAGATAGTCCACAAAGGATTAGAGAATTATAGTTCAGTAAAGACTACAAAAGAGAAGTTCATATAAAACTAAAAAAAATCATAGAAAAAAGACTAAATCATAAGTTATATAAAAATACTCATTTACACTCTACAGATGTATTTAGTTCTTTGCACTCAATCTTATATTTATTTTATCTACTATTTACTACAAATTAGTAAAAATAATACTAAAAAAATTACAATTTGACTAAGCTTTACTTCTGACTTAGCTATTGTTATTCAGTTTAAACTCATCAAGTTATACAACATACAAAGTTTTATCTGAAGAACTGTGATAAACAAGCCACATTAACTGCCTACAGAAGATTTAAACAAACTTAAATCATTAAAAAGAAATCAGATGAAAGTTTTGCTAAGCCTTCCTTAATAAACAGTACAATAGAATAGCTAGAAAGGATTTTAAAGTGGTAACAATAAAGGTGAAAATGAAGAAGTAAAGTCAAAAATTCAAATGAAATAAATTCAAAAATTTTTTACTATGACAATTAAATAGCTTTAAAAACTTTATATGCAATATATATCAAATGCTTTGCTACATATAATAATAATTATAACAGTTGATGTAAGAATTCACAATTCACATAAGACATTATAAAGCATAGCTATTTAAATAATACACTGAGTAATAGTAAATTAAACATCTGTGAGCTAAAGTGCTAAAAAATATACAACTTGAAGTAAACTACTATGAATTGAAACTCAGCACATACTTTAAATTTATTGTGCATTTACAGACAGTAAAAAACAATATTCATAGTCAAAAAGAAACATTAAACACTCAGCAATAAAAGAAATCACACAGTGGCAAAGAAAACAAAAAAAAATAATTTGAAGTATAATGACAAGCTGAAAAATAATACATTCAAAGACTTTTATTAAAAAAACAAATTACACAAGAAATTTTACTCAGCAATGCAAAACAATTTAAAAAATAATTTAAATGAAAAGTAACTCATCTGATGCTTTATTTGCAATAAGCCAAAACACATAAAGTAAAATTATCTCTCTAAAAGTGATAAGTTTAAAAACAAAAATATAAAATTCTCATTAGTAAAAAACTAAACTTCTCAATGCTTAGTGCTGTGGCAACACTAAGAATCAATTTTCAAAAATGCAGCCTCATGGCCATTGCTTTTCACATTGAAATTGCAATTGCACAGAATTTTGCTAGCACATAAACACTTATAAACTTTAATGCAGAAAGCAATTTTATATTACAACAATGAGCTAAAAAGCACTTGTTAAATAAGACAAGTTTATTAAAAAAAGTGCAAGCTTTGAATGAACATAAAATCAACACATATGAACATCACATTGTGAAGATCACAGCAGAGAACAGTTAAAAAGTCAAAAAAATATACATTCATAAATTTAAAGCAGTTGATTTTAAAAATTATAATACTATATTGAAATATTTATAGCTGTGGACAATCAATTCTAATCTAAACTGAAGTGAAAAAATATGATTATATTGCAAGGCAAATACACATAATGTGATAAAAATATTAAATTCAGTGATATGTGTAAAAAAAGTTCTAAATAAATGCATAACATTTTTTGTATAGCTGTGTATACTACACAATGGTGAAACTATCTCTTTTTTTAATGTAAACATCACTGAGCTAATGCTACTGAAAAAGTTCAAAAACTTTAAAAATGTTTTCTCTAAGAAAAAAACAAAAATTCTTTTAAAGAACACAAAGCATAATTATATAATTGACTTGCTATTAGAGACATGGTCATCTCACAAGTCATTATATTTGTTGTCTAAGTGAAAGCTTCAAACACTTTAAAAATACATCAAGTTTTTGCTTAAAAAAGAGTAAATTAAATCATTTAAAAGCTCAGCAAATGTACTTATTTTGTTTGTTTCAAAAAAGAATGAAATTATATGTTTATGTGTCAATTATAAAAGTGTCAATGCAATAATTATTAAAAACTATTATTTATTATTCTTAATCAGAGAGATGCTAAACTAACTTACAGACACAAAGATTTTTACATAGCTAAATTTATAAAATGCATATTATTACATTTGCATCTGCAAAGGCAACAAATAAAAAACAGTTTTTTACACTTGATATAGTCACTATGAGTATTAAATTATACTTTTTAATTTAGTGAATGTATCTGCAACATTTTAAATATACATTAATAAAACACTTAGTGACTTGCTAAACATATACTGCATTGTTTATTTAAATGACATTTTCATCTATTTAAACTTAAAAGAAAAACATAGAAAACATATTCAACTGATTTTAAAAAAACTATGTGAGTATAAACTTTATGTGAAGCTAAACAAGTGCATTTTCAAGATAAACACTATAAATTTTCTTGAATTTGTTATCAGTCTGAGAGAAGTGAAAATAAAGCAATTGCATATTAAAATCATTTTTACATGATTAAAGTCATAAAGCATATAAGATATTTAAATTTTTTTAAATTTTACAAACTTTTATTATAAATTCATCAAAAGCTTCTTGCATATATGCACAGCTCTGTTAAATTTAATGTGTAATATGCAAGTGCACCACAAGAAGAGAAAAAAGAGAAAAAAAGCATGAGATAGAAGAAAACAAAGAAATAAAAAACTTAGACATAATGCTTCAAAATGACTGAAGACATAAAAGTAGCTTTTTAAAAGCTAAAGAAGTTATTCATAAGTGCATTTCTGCTTTAACACTTTAAGCTTTATTTGAAAATTCAGATAGAATTTGATATATCAAAATTCACTATATCAGCAATTATAACATAGTTGCAAAAAAATGACTAGCAATAGCATTTAGTAATCTATTGATTAAAAAAAATAACTTCAGCAAAGCATAACTATAAGATGTATAATGAAGAAATGCTTACAATAGTTAAAACATTTTAACAGTGATGTCACTATCTAAAAAATAGTAAATACTTTGTCACAATGTTATTTAATTATATTAATCTTTGCTTCTTTCTGATGATGAAAAAGCTGTGAAAATATTAAATTAAATGAGTAAAATATTTTAGCAAATTTAATTTTGTGATTGAGCATCATTTAAAATTGCAGAATTTTACAAATATATCAAATTGTTATTTAAACTACACAATTGGCAAAAAGAAGTAAACATTGCTGTTCACTTTGTGCAAAAAGCTGCTAAAAGAAATAGCTGCTGAGATAAACAAGTGAAAAGATTTTAGTTTAAAGTTCATAAAAATTGAACTAATAATGTATATTAAACTCTCAAATATAAAATCAACAATTGTTGACAAAAAAACAGCTAACACAATGCTAGACACATATACAGTTAAAAATTACACTGTTGACAATACAAAAATTTTAAATCTTTTAATGCCATAAGCCATGATTGCAGTAGCTATGTAATTTGAGATAGTCTACAATGCAGCCATTTTTGCATCATTTACAAATTTTATATATGAAAAACAAGCAAAAAACATCTTTGTTAGAACACAATGTAAGTGACTCATAGTGAGAGACACACAAACTGAATGATTAATTTAAATAGTAAGTAAAAATGACTTGCTCAAATTTAAAAACTATGTTTATATATTTAAAAATGCTATGACAAAATAAGAGATCTTGCACATATATTATAACAATTCATTAAATGAGCACTTTAGTACAAAACACACTTTGAATATTATATGTTGCAAATATTTTTGACATAATATAATAAATGATATTAAAGACTATATTAAAACATGTGATGTTTATTAGAGAATTAGCATCAAGCAGCACAAGCCATATAAAAAGCTAGAATTTTTACTCATCTCTAAAAAGCTATTTGAAGTGGTTTTATTAAACTTTATAATAAATTTATCATCATCAAGATGAAAAAATATAGTGTATAACACGATTTTGATAATAATAAATATTTTGACAAAATGAGTCATTTACATTTCTTGCAGAAAGAATATAAATGCATTAAATTTTGTAAATTTTGCATTAAATGCAGTCTTTAAAAATTATAAAATTTTCACAAAGTGAATTAGCAACAAAGGCTTACTATTTACAAGCAAGTATTAAGTCACACTATGTGAGCACATAAAGACTAAACATGGTTTGTCAACAGCATTTTATATATAAACTAATGATTAAACAAAGCATTAAAACTAAATTCTAAAATATTATTTATAAGCATTCAACAATTTTAAGCAAAACAACTAATTTAGCTTGCTATTATTAGCACAGCTAATATACAATATATCTTAGCATAGTGTGACTGGCATTGTGCCAGCAGAAGCACTTATAAAATATATACTGAAGCTGTAGCTAAATATCAAATGAGAAAGCAAGCTTAAAAAAGCAAAAAGCATAATTGAATGTATAAGACAAATGATAAAAACATGTGAAATGCTCAAAGTGCATTTACAAATTGCAAAAAAATATAAAAGTATTACTATAATAAAATGCAAATGCTGAGAATTTTCACATTAAAACAGTAAATTATACTATAAGCAAAAGATGTGTGAATGCTTCACTCAAATCATAAGTTAAAAAACTGTTTTCTTAAACTTTTTTAAATTATAAATACATAAAGAAAGCAAACATATAAGCTTAATTTATTTGTATGATATAAAAGCATTCATCTTATTTTTCACATCTCACTACTGAAACCATATTATGTGTGTGAAAAGAAAATAAAATCATTCAGCTCAATATATATTAAAAATAAAGAGTAGTAAAAGATAAAAAGCATTCTGTAAGCAGAATAAAGCAGCAATAAAACACACTATTTAGTTCACTAAAGAGAATACTCACATAATTACAACATATAATAAATAAAATTAGATTTGAAAAAAGCAATAAATCTATTGTGAGAATTTAAAACACAAGACAAAAAAACAAAAAGCTACAAGAAACAATTCTTAAAGAGAGTAAAAAAAGCAAAATAAAAATTAATTTCAATTCTTCAAAAAGGCAAATGTCAAAGTGCAAACATTGAAACATAAAAGAAAACTAAACAAATTATAAACAAAACTCAATCACAACATTAAAGTGCATTTAAAATGCATTCACATCTCAACATTAGTCAATTTACACAACAATATTAAAACAAAATGTATAAACAAGTTATTTTCTGAACTACTACAGATTAATAATTATAACATATAATGTGCAGAAGAGATTTACAAAGAAAAAATTCAACAATTTTCAGAGAGACAATACTGTAGGCTTAAAAGTGAGAAAAAATGCTAACACAGTTCTGAAAAGCTTAGTGTGTGTTTTTTTTAAAATGTTAAACTTTGTTTTAAGAAATTTAACTAAGTTATTTAAAAAAAAGTTTATCATTATTATCTGAAGCTCAGAGTCAAAAATGAAAAAGTAATAATAATAGTAATGCTCATTGGCAATAATAACAAATTTTAAGAATATATGCATTGCTATGTTAACAGCTTTAATTGATTCATGTTAAATCAGAAAAAATATATTAACTATATGAATAATAATAAAAATAATTTGATAAGCTTTTAAACTTTTGAGAACTAAAAGACATTAATAATGCACACTTTAATAATAATTGCACTTGTATATTTTATTAAACATATATATAGTTCTGAAAAGATATTTTTTTAAAGACTATACACAGCACTGACAAAATAAACTATATAACACTAAGAAGCAGCTAACATTTTCTTCTTTCTTTTTTTTCTTATTGTTGATTTTTTCATTCTTGATCACATCAGAAAATAATAAATGATGAAAAAAAAAGTAAAAATTAATAGTTTGATAGCAGCAAGCAGCAGTAGCAGCTATAATGACAACAATAACAGTATAAGCACAAACAGCAATGTGAATGTGAGTGATGACAGCAGTGGCAGTTGTGACAAAAACAATATGGGCACAAATAGCAGTGGCAATAGCAGCTTTAATGACAATGGCAGCAGTATAATAATGACATTGCTGCTTTTATGTTACAGACCAACCATGAAGAGGCACAACTGTAACACCCTAATAAGATGAGACTCTACAGCACAGCACTAGAGTAAGGCAGACACCAAGGTCACATGACAATAAACAAGTCCAATATCACATGATAAGAAATAGTCCACAAGAGACTATAAGAAAATAGTCCAGTGAGGACTACAGAAAGAAAGTCCATATGAGACTATAAGAAATCATAGAAAGAAGAACTAAATCATAAGATATATAAAAACACTCATTTCAGTCCAGCAGATGTATTTAGTTCTTTGCATTCAATCTGATTTTATTATCTACTATCTACTACAGGTCAGTAAGAACAGTACTGAAAGAATTACAATTTAATCAGGCCCTACTTCTGACTTAGCTATTGTTATTCAGTTGAGACTCACTAAGTTACCTAATGTATGAAGCCTTACCCAATAGACTGTGGTAAGCAGGCTGCATCAACTATTTACAGACAAGACCTAAGTAAGTTTAGATCATTGAGAAAAAACTAGATAAAGTGTTTCATTGAGTCTTCTCTAACAAACAGTACAATAGAATAGCTAGAAAGAATTCTAAGGTGGTAACACATTGAATGCCCTTGACCCTGTTACTGAAGACTTAAGTATTATAACCAAGAATAGCAAGTCATTATGTTAGCATTTAAGATAGCAGAAAAGCAATCAGCTATGGGATTAACAACTTCAGCATAGCCACCACCAGTGACAACACCTGAAGATGATAATGAACTAAACAATTCAGAATTGATAGAAAAGATTGAATAGTTGTGCACAATGATACAAAAGAACAACACAAAAGATATCAAAGAAAAACTTGAACAGCTTCAAAAAATGATTTAAAAACTTAATAAACCACAACACACACAACAGACCATTACAACTTAACTCAAATCACCAAAACCTGAACCATTTGATGGGCAATCTCACTGTTTACAGGCATTTCT
This sequence comes from Paecilomyces fulvus, assembly GCA_029606305.1. Taxonomy (NCBI): domain Eukaryota; kingdom Fungi; phylum Ascomycota; class Eurotiomycetes; order Eurotiales; family Thermoascaceae; genus Paecilomyces; species Paecilomyces fulvus. The sequence goes on along the minus strand of JAPVCG010000076.1, from coordinate 616,023 downwards.
CACTCAGCTTGAATTGTATTTTGAGATAATAAAAATCACTAAAGATTACAACAAGATTATGCTAGTGATATTCTACATGAGAGAATCAGCATTCAATTGAATTAACCTCATCATGAAAAACAGAAAAGAAAACTAAGACAATGAAGAAAATCAAGATGAAATCACTAAGTGAGTATTCAGTGAATACATAAGTTTCACCACAGAATTAAACAAGGCTTTTAAAGTGATCAATCAAACCAAAGTCATGAAACAGAAACTACAATGACTCTGACAGACTAAATTAGCTAGACAGTACACAACACAGTACTGACAGATTATATTTCACTTGCAATGGGAAAACAAAGTGCAGATTGTGACATATGAACAAGAACTAAGAGAAGAAGTCCAGAATAAACTAATCAAAAAAGAACCAATTACCAACATTAACAAATTGATTGAATAATTCATACAAATCAATGACAGAATTTATGAGAGAAAGTTGGCCAAGCAACAAGTGAAACAATGAAGAAATGATAGACAGTTTACATGACACTTACAGTGCATCAATCAAAGACAATAGTAGAGAGAACCTAAAGTGGATCCTTATGGGCCACAACTAATGGAATTGGACACAACACAACAGAAAGACAAGACCAAGACTGAGCCAGAGAACAAGCAAAAGAAAGAGATTATATGCTATAACTGCCAGAAGAAAGAGCATATAGCCAAACACTGCAGATCACTCAAGAAAGAGACACAATAGCTTAATGCAACAAGCAATGAAATCAGTGATGATAACTTTCCAAAGATCAACTTTAGTGACAAACTCAAAAGCTAAAAATAAGCACAATATGAAGAGTTGCAGCATTCAGAAAATGAAGAAAGAGACTAGAAACCAATTGAGATACTCAAAAAGACAACAAGACCACACAAAATCATGACACAAATCAAAGATGAAATGAATGAAGTATTTCAGAAGACACCTGAAGAACTCAGCTATGATAACAGCATCAAAGAGCAATGGGTTATAAGGCACATGAGAACTGAAATGGACTTCACAGTTGAGACTATCATCAACACAGTAAAGATGGCAGCAATAAAACTGAATGAAGACATGAGCAATGCTTTAGAAGATGTTAAAATAATTGTGAATCAGATCACAAGTATCAAGCAATACAGAAGAAAAGAGAAACAACAACATCAAATAAAAAAAACAGCAGAGCAAAACAACTCAGACAACAAAATCATCAGATGATATGTATAAGAACAAAGCATGCAACAGATTTATGAAGAACTAATGAGGAACAACAAGAATTCCACCACCAAAGAATGGCACAAAGCCAGTGAAACACTCAAGAAATCAGAAAGTGAGAGAAAATCACTTGAGACCAAAAAAAAACCAGGCAATGAGGCAACTGAGGCTAAGACATAAGTGATAAATTTCACTTTGCTAAACTTAGATAAGAATAGTCATGAGCAAGAGACTCATTGAACTGAGACCCAAGAGAATTCCCCACAGAGAGAAACATCAGCTTACTGTGATAAGCCAGAATGTACATGCATAGAGTATTAAAGACATCTACAGCACAAGAACATACATTGAACAGCATATTATGATGACTATTGCATAAGATACTATAATGCAAAGGTCAGCAGTGCATATTTTCCACAGAAAAATTAAATCAAAAGACAACAATGAGAACAACAACATCAGATGGCAGCAACAGCCAAAGGCTGACATGTCAAGATACAGACTAAAATTATGGGCCAGCCAGCTAAAGTGCTAGTTGACTTAGAAGCCACAGGAAACTTTATGAATTCAGAATTCATGAAAAGACTACAGATCTTAAAAATAGCCAAACAACAGCCAATATCAATTTCAGAACTCAATGAAGAGAATTTGAGACAGTTCCTGACCACAGAGACAAAATTAATATCAGTCTCAGTTCAGAACCATTTGAAGTTACTCAACTTTGATGTGACCAAAGTTAAAAGATACAATGTGGTACTTAGAATACCATGGCTAAAGCAACACAATTCAGAGATTGACTGGACACACAACAAGATACAGTTCACATAATATACATGCAGAATAAGGTCAAAACAAGATCACTTACAGGCCTCAGAGAGTTGGGTAAAAAGCAAGATAAAGTCAGCCATAAAAGAGACTGAGTTGAGAAGAACAACCAGTGGCTCTAAAATGAAGGAACAGACAGAGTCTGAAGAGCCTACAGACAGCAAGTTGATGAGTGAGACTATGTGAAGAGACATGCAAACTTAAGAGAGGCAGCATAGTCAGGCACTATACAGCACCACAGTGAGTAAAAAAGAAGTGCAAGAAGCAACAAAACCAACAATTCCAAATGAGTATGAGCAATTCAAGAATCTCTTTGATTTTAGTATCAATGAAAAATTGCCAGACCACAAACCATTTGATCATGAGATACTCTTAATGGAAGGAAAAAAACTGACATGCAAACTGATTTACTTAATGTCAGAAAGAGAAGCAAAAGTTGTGAAAGAATACATTGATGACAAATTGAAATAAGGTTACATTGAACTAGCAACATCATTGGCAGAATATCCAGTGTTATTTGTGCCAAAGAAAGACAGTAATTTACAATTCTGTATTGACTACAGGCAGCTGAATGAGATTACAATTAAAGACAAATACTCATTACTGTTGATCACAGAGATACAAAATGCAGTATAAGAAGTGAAATAATTTACAAAATTCAATGTTGCAGATACATACAACTAAATACAAATCAAACTCAGAGACAAATGAAAAATGGCATTTAGAATCAAGTTTGAACACTATTAGTACAAGGTCATGCCTTTTGGATTGATGAATACATTAGCAACATTTCAGAGATTTATTGATTTAGTACTAGATGAGTACTGATTTGACTTTGTTATAGCTTATTTGAATGACATTTTAGTATTCTTCAAGAGCCTTGAAAATCATGTTAAACACATTAGAATGGTACTATGAAGACTACAACTAATGAAGCTACAACTCAAGTTAAAGAAGTGCAAATTCCATGTTCAGAAGACAGACTTTCTAGAACATTGAATTACTCAAGAAGAGATACAGACAGATTAACTAAAGATTCAGACAATTAAAAATTGGCCAGTATTGACAAATTTATGAAAATTACAAGCATTCATTGAAATGATGAACTACTATAGACAATACATTGGACAATACATAGATATCATGAGACCACTATTTGACCTTTTGAAGAAGGAGAAAAAGTTCTAATGAACAGAAACAGAACAGAAAGCATTCAAAGAAATAAAGATGAAAATGACAATAGCATCAGTGATTAAACAGCACAATTCAATGAAGAAAATAATTATTAAGATCAATGCATCAGACTACACAATTGAAGCAGTGATGTCACAGCCAGATGACAATGAAAAACTACACTCAGTAGCATATTACTCAAGGAAGATGATATCAGCAGAACTCAATTATAAGATCCACAACAAGGAATTGTTGGCCATAGTGACAGCATTTCAGCAGTGAAGAGTATATCTTGAAGAAGCCAAGCATACAATTAAAGTGATTATCAATCACAAGAATCTTACTTACTTCACAATGACTAAAGTGTTAACATGAAGAGAATTACAACAGACAGAGATTCACAGTTCACATCAAAATTATAGAAGACATTGATGAACATGACTGACATTGAGCATAGACTTAGCATAGTTTATCATCCACAAACAGATGGACAAACAGAAAGAATGAATTAGACAATTGAGCAGTATTTACAAAACTACATGAATTACAACTAAAGCAATTGAGTTGAACTGCTATCCATGACACAATTTGCATACAATAATTTGATTAATGCAATAATCAAGAAAACATTATTTTATATCAATTTTGAGTATAATCTCAAATTTGGCAGCAAACCAAAGGAAACACAAGAAAGAAACCATGAAGCAGAAAAGAAAGTGACACAGCTACAAACACTGCACAAGCAACTACAGAAAGATATTGAATTTGTGAATCTCAGAATGGCAGTTTACTACAATAAAACTCATCAGAGGGGACCTAATCTAAAAAGGGGGGAAAAAGTATACTTGCTACACAGAAACATCAAGATAAAACAATCAAGCAGCAAACTTGACAGCAAGAAAATTAAATTATTCATTATCAAAGAGAAAATTAGACCAGTAAACTACAAATTGAAACTATCAGACAGCATAAAGATACACTCAATTTTTCATATCTCATTATTGGAACTAGCACCACAGAGTGCTCAGACACAGAATAAAGAGATCAAAACCACAGAAGAAGAATACAAAGTTGAAAGAATTTTAGATGAGAGAAAGGTCAATGGACAAACACAATATCTGGTACAGTGAAAGAGATATAATACCTCAGAAAACACTTAGAAACCAGTCAAGAATTTGACAAATTGCCAGCATCTGATGAAGGCATATCAAAACTAACAGAAGTCCAGAAATTAGAACCCAGATTAGAAAGAGAATCATCCACAACTGAAGCCAGAAAAACAGAATTAAATGGAGAAACAGCCTCAGAATCACAGTGAAGAAGAAAAGCACTTTGATTACAAAGCTCTTGTTGACATTCACAGAGCACCTCATGCTCAGATGACTTTTTAAATATACATTTTTGAACAACACTCATTTCAGCATGCAATTGATTAGCATGTTTTTAAAGCAGACAAATATCAAAATCTCTAGTAATCAAGGTGGAAGCAACTCAGGCTTCTTTTTTACAAAGCAAATTCTACTAGTGATTATTCATAATGAGACCAGAGCAGTGAAAGTTGTGACACAAACAGAAAGAGCAGAATAAAGACTGAAAATCAGACATCACATACAGAATAGATGACAAAAAACAGTGGTCACAGAGAAAAGAAACAATGAAACTGTCACTGTCTATACAGTCAGCAAGAATCATACATTCTCTATAACAATTACACAAAACTTGAGAAAGTTTGTGAGAAGGCATCATGATAACACTCAGAACAAAGCACAACAAAATCACTTACAGCAGATGAGTCAGAGTTTTGATAATGACAAGAGCAAGCACTTTATTTATGTGTCTTCAGAAACAAAGACCTTGAAGAGAGAGAAGTGATATTATAGACCAACCATAAAGGGGCACAACTATAACACTTTGATAAAATGAGACTCTACAGCACAGCACTAAAGCAAGACAGACACCAAGGTTACATAACAATAAATGAGTCCAATATCACATGATAAGAAATAGTCCACAAAGGACTATAAGAAGATAGTTCAGTGAGGACTACAGAAAGAGAGTCCATATGAGACTATAAAAAATCATAGAAAGAAGAACTAAATCATAGAATATATAAGAACACTTATTTCAGTCCAGCAAATGTATTTAGTTCTTTGCATTCAATTTGATTTTATTATCTACTATCTACTACAGGTCAGTAAGAACAGTACTGAAAGAATTACAATTCAACCAAGCTCTACTTCTGACTTAGCTATCATTATTTAGTTGAGACTCACTGAGTTACTCAATGTACAAAGCCTTACTCAACAGACTGTGGTAAACAGGCTGCATCAACTGCCTACAGACAAGACCTAAGCAGGTTTAGGTCATTAAGAAGAAACTAGATAAAGTGTTTTATTAAGCCTTCCCTAACAAACAGTACAATAGAATAGCTAGGAAGAATTCTAGGGTGGTAACATTTTAACTAAAATAAAAATGTCTTAATATAATAAAATTCATTTGTGACAACATCAGCATGACTCTCTCAGCTACAATAACACACTGTTACATGAGAAAATGGCATAAACACACTATTGTTTACACAACAAACATTTATTATAAAACAACAACATTATAATAAAAAGATATAAAAATGTCACATAGCTTTGCAAATAGTCATGTCAACAACTTTTGAAGAATAATTTCAATTTTGAATGAATTACAGCAACAAGTGCAAAAGAAAATAAAAAAACTTATGATTTCACTACTGTAGTAGTCTGAGAAAAAAATAACATATATAAATAATGCAGAGTAATATATTTTTATGTCACACTTAAAACAAGCTAGCAACAAGTGAAGTTAATTAAACATCAATGAGTCAATGACAGCATAAGAATTAAAATGCTTTTTGTTTACAAATTTGATATCAATACTATACTATTATGCTATATAAATGCATTAGTGCAATACATATAAAACACAAATTTGAGTTTTATACACTTTACAAGCAGTGACACATAGAAGCAATGAATGGCAAAAAAAGTAAGAATCTTTTAGTTATTTAAGCACTTAAAAAGTTAAATGCATAAAAAAAACAATTGTAAAATATATGATGTATATGTCTTATATGCTACTTGCATAATACACTATTATATATAAAACTTTTATATATGCTTTTGATTAGATATAGCTCTCAAGAGCTAAGGCTAAATGTGTCACATGACTCACTAAAGTGCTATATAATATTACACTTCAGAGTGCATACTTAAAAAAATCAGTGATTAGTTTTAATACAATACCACTATTTATCACACTATTTAAAAATCTCTTACAAAAACACTAAACATTTAGTGATGAAAAAAGTTGTATGGCAGCAGAGAAAACAAAAAAAACAGTTTAAAATATAATAACAAATTGAAGAATAATGCATTCAAAAGCTCATACTAAAAGAACAAATTGCACAAGAAATTTTATTTAATGATGTAGAACAACTTAAAGAACAACTCAAAAAAAAAACAACTCATTCAATGCTTCATTTATGACAAGTCAAAGCACATAAAGTGAAACTATTTTTTTAAAAGCAATAAGTTCAAAAACAAAAATACAAAGTTCTCATTGGCAAAAAACTAAAGTTTTTAATGCTTAGTGCTGTAGTAATGCTAAAAATTAATCTTCAAAAATGCAGTTTTATAGTCATTGCTTTCTGCATTAAGATTGCAACTGTGTAGAGTTTTATTAGCACATAAGTGCTTATAAACTTAAGTGCAGAAAGCAACTTTATATTGCAATAATAAACTAAAAAGCATTTGCTAAACAAAATAAGCTTATTAAAAAGAGTGTAAGCTTTGAATGAATATGAGATCAATACATATAAATATCACATCATAAAGGTCACAGTAAAGAACAGTTAAAAAGTCAAAAAAAATATACTCATAAGTTTAAAGTAGTTGATTTTGAAAATTATAATGCTATATTAAAATATTTATGACTGCAGACAATTAATTCTAATCTGAACTGAAGTGAAAAAATATAATTATATTGCAAAGCAAATGCATATAACACAATAAAAATATTAAATTTAGCAATATGTGTGAAAAAAATTTTAAACAAGTGCACAACATTCTTTGTACAGCTGTGCACACTCACAATAGTAAAATTATTTTATTTTTTAATACAAACATCATTGAGCTGATGCTGCTGAAAAAGTTTAAGAACTTTAAAAATGTTTTCTCTGAGAAAAAAACAAAAATTCTTTCAAAAAATATAAAATATAATCATGTGATTGATTTGCTATCAAAAACACAATTATTTCACAAGCTATTATACTCATTTTCTAAGTAAAAGCTTTAAATGCTTTGAGAATACATCAAATCTTTGTTTAAAAAAAAGTGAATTAAATCATTTAAAAGCTTAGCAAGTGCATTTATTTTATTTGTTCTGAAGAAAAATAAAATTATACACTTATGTGTTAATTATAAAAGTGTTAATGTAATAATTATTAAGAATTATTATTTATTACTTTTGATCAGAGAGATGCTAAACTAATTTGCAAATATAAAAATCTTCACACAGCTAGACTTGTGAAATGCATATTATTGCATTTACATCTGCAAAGATGATAAATAAAAAACAGTTTTTTACATTTAATATAGTCACTATAAGTATTAAATTATGCTTTTTGATTTGGTGAATGCATTTGTGACATTTTAAATGTACATTAACAAAACATTTGCAACTTGTTAAACATATGCTGTATTGTCTATTTAAATAATATTCTCATCTATTTAAACTCAGAAGAAGAACATAAAAAACATGTTTAACTAATTCTGAAAAAACTATATGAATATAAGCTTTATGTGAAGTTAAACAAATGCAATTTCAAAGTAAACATTATAAATTTTCTTGAGTTTGTTATCAGTTTAAAAAAGATAAAAATGAAACAATTATATATTGAAACTATTTTTACATGACTAAAGTCATAAAGTGTGTAAAACATTCAAATTTTCTTGAGATTTATGAATTTCTATTGCAAATTCATTAAAGACTTTTTGTGCATATGCACAGCTTTGTTAGATTTGATACATAATGCACAAGCACACTACAAAAAGAAAGAAAAAAGAAAAAAAAGTGTGAAGCAGAAGAAAATAAAGAAATAAAAAACTTAAACATAGTGCTTTGAAATAATTAAAGATGTAAAAGCAGTCTTTCAAAAGCTGAAAAAACTATTTACAAATGCACTTCTGCTTCAACACTTTAAGCCTCACTTGAAAATTCAGATAAAATTTAATGCATTAAAATTTGTTATATTAGCAATTATAACATAGTTGCAAGAGAATAACTAGCAGTGGCATTTAGTAGTTTATTGGTTAAAAAAATAACTTCAGCAGAATACAATTATAAAATGCATGATGAAAAAATACTTATAATAGTTAAAGCATTTTAGCAATAGTATCACTATCTGAAGAGTAGCAAGTACTTTGTCACAATGTTATTTAATTATATTAATCTTTACTTCTGTTACAAACCAACCAGACAAGTAGCTAAAATACACAAGAAGAACAAATGAAACCTTACAGAATGATATAAAAAAATCAATTATGTAACAACAAAAAAGTTCAAAATCACATGACAAGAAATAGTTCACAAAAAACTATAAAGAGATAGTTCACAAGAGACTAGAGAATTGTAGTCCAGTAGAAACTATAGAAAAGAAGTCTATACAAAACTACAAAAGATCACAGAAAAAAAACTAAATTATAAGCTATATAAGAACACTCATTTATGCTTTACAAAATATATTTAGTTCTTTGCACTTAATATACTTTGTTTATTCATTATCTACTACAGGTTAGTAAAAATAGTACTAAAAAAATCATAATTTAACCAGGCTTTACTTTTAACTTAGCTATCATTACTCAGTTATTCAGTAAGACCTATCAAGTTATACAAATTATGAAGTTTTATCTGAAGAACTGTAGTAAGCAGACTGCATTAACTGCCTACAGAAAATTTAAAAAAACTTAGATTATTGAGAAAAAACTAAGTAAAAGTTCTGCTTAAGCTTTCTCTAACAACAGTATAATAAAATAGCTAGAAAGAATTCTGAAGTGATAATATATTGAGTGCTCTTGACTTTGTTACTGAAGGCTCAAGTATTTAAAACTCAAAATGTTAAGCAATAATTAAGCAACACTTGCTAAGCAGACTATAATAACCAACAATGTGAACTGAACTTCCACAACTCAAAAACTTATGAAAATGATTAAACAGCTGCAAAAAACTATTATAACTATGCAAGCTGCAGAAGAAGAATTTTAACATGAAATTAAGCCATTAAAATCTGAAAACTATTACAGTAAATAAGACAAACTGCAAGCATTCATCACTCAGTTAAATTTATATTTTCAGATGATGAATATTACTAATGACAATAATAAAATACTTTTGATAATATTCTACATAAAAGAACTAGCATTTGATTAAATTAACCTTATAGTGATTAACAAAAATTTGAACTTAGATAAAAATAACTAAAATAAAATTATCAAACAAATTTACAGAAGCTATGTAAGCTTCCAAATTAAACTAAACAAAGCATTTAGCATTGTGAATAAAACTAAAATGATAAAGCAAAAGTTTAAACATCTGCACTAGATCTAATTAGCCACAGAATGTGATATAGTTTAGACAGATTATGTCTCATCTGAGATGAAGATTATTAGCACAAATAGCAGTTTATAAGCAAGAACTCAAAAAAGAAGTGTAAAATAAAATAGTGTAAGTCAACAAATTAGAAAACATCAACAACTTAATTAAGTTATTAATTAAAATTAACAATAAAATATTTAAATGAAAGCAAGTATAAAAATATACTAAGCAATAAAGAAACACTAAATATAAAAAGATAAACTGATATGAATTGAATAAAAAATGATTAATTAGAGAAAAGAATTTCTACAGACTAAAGCCAATAGAGCTAAATACTACAGCATTATAATGAAATAACAAAATTAATTAGAATCAAAAACAAAAGAAATTTAAATGCTTCAACTGCAATTAAAAAAAACATTATACAAAAGACTGCAAGAAACTGAAGAAACTAAGACAAAAGTTAAAAGCAACAAACAAAGAGACATTAAAAAATGAATATAATAACATTTCTGAGAGCCAGAGATAAACACAGTATGAATAAATGACTTAAGATAACTGAGATAAAAATATAGTTTCTTTAAGCATTAAGCAATTTAAACAAGCATTAGTGTTATCAGAAACAGTACAAGAGATACAAAATAAAATTAACAAACATTTATGAAAAACTCAGAAGATATTTAAAATAGTAAAGCAACTTATAAAGCAATAAACAACACTATCAAATAATGAAATTAAAAAGGCAGTCACAGTAGTTTCACAAAAGAACTCAACTAAACTAGAACTAGAAGAATGGCATAAAGCTAATAAATCATCCAAAAAGCTAAAAGACAATGAATAATTATTTAAAATCAATAGAAAACTAAGCAATGAGATGACTGAAGCTGAGACACAAGTGACAGATCTCACTTTGTTAGACTTAAAAGACAAGTGTAGCTGCAAGCAAAAGGCTCAACAGGCTGAGACTTAGAGAAATTTCTCACAAAAAAAAACATCAGCTTATTGTAATAAGCTAAAATATATATGTGTAAGATATTAAAAATACTTACAACACCAAATCATGCATTAAACAGCATGTTATAAAAACTATTGTTTAACACACTACAGTGCAAAGATTGATAATGAACATTTCTTACAGAAAAATTAAACCAGAAGACAATAACAAAAATAACAATATTAAATGACAGTAACAGCCAGAGGTTTACATATTAAAATACAGGCTAAAATTATGAGCTAGTCAGCTAAAGTGCTAGTTGACTCAGAAGCCATAAAAAACTTTATAAATCTGAGATTCATAAAGAAATTGCAGATACTAAAAAAATTAAAGCAGCAGCTAATATCAATTTCAGAACTTAATGAAAAAAACTTAAGACAGTTCTTGACCACAAAGATAGAAATAATTCCAGTGTCAGTACAAAACCATTTAAAGTTATTTAACTTTAATGTAACTAAAGTTGAAAAGTACAATATGATACTTAAAGTACCATGACTAAAACAACACAATTTAGAGATTGATTGAACATATAATAAAATATAATTTACAAAATATACATATAAAATAAAACCAAAATAAAACCACTTTTAAACTCTCAAAAGTTGAGTAAGTAAGGTAAAGTCAGCTATGAAAAAGACTAAGTTGAAAAGAACAACTAGTAGCTTTAAATTGAAAAAACAAAAAGATTTTAAAAAATCTATAGAAAGTAAGTTAACAGATGAGATTATATAAAAAAACATGCAAACTTAGAAAAAACAGCATAATCAGACACTATATAGCACTACAACAAGTAAGAAAAGATTGTAAGAAGTAACAAAACCAATAATTTTAAGAAAGTACAAGTAATTCTAAAATCTTTTTAATTTTAGCATCAATAAAAGATTGCTAAACTATAAATCATTTAACTATAAAATACCTCTAGAGAAAGAGAAGAAATTAGTATACAAACTGATTTATTAGCTATCAAAGAAAGAGTCAAAAGTACTTAAAAAATATATCATAAAGAACTTATGAAAAAATTATATATAATTATTAACATCATTAGCAAAATATTTAATTTTGTTTATACTAAAGAAAAACAAAAGTTTATAATTATGCATGAATTACAGATAGCTAAATACAATCACAATTAAAGACAGATATCTATTATCATTGATCAATGAGATATAAAATATGGTATAAAAAACAAAATAATTTACAAAATTTGATGTTGCAAACACATATAACAAATTACAAATCAAACTAAAAGAAAAGTGAAAACAGCATTTAGAACTAAGTTTAAACACTATGAATACAAGATTATGCTTTTTAAACTCACAAACACACTAGCAATGTTTCAGCAATTTATTAATTTGATATTAAATAAGCATTTATTTGACTTTGTTGTTGCATTTTTAAATAATATTTTAGTATTCTTCAAAAGCTTTGAAAATTATGTCAGGCATGTCAGAATAGTACTACAAAAGCTACAATTAGCAAAACTACAATTGAAGCTAAAGAAATGCAAATTTCATGTTCAGAAAACAGATTTCTTAAAGCACTAAATTACTCAAGAAGAAATATAAATAAATTGACACAAGATTTAGACAATTAGAGATTAGCCAACATTAACAAACTTACAAGAATTACAAGCATTTATTAAAATGGTGAACTATTACAAATGATACATTAAATAATACACAAATATTATAAAACCACTATTTGATCTATTAAAAAAAGAAAAAAATTATTAATAAACTGAAGTGCAATAAAAAGCATTCAAAGAGATGATTATTAAAACTAACACATTAAACTATGCAATAGAAGCAGTTATGTCACAGGCAGATAATAACAAAAAGCTACATTCAGTAGTATATTACTTAAGAAAGATGATATCAGCAGAGCTTAATTACAAAATTCATAATAAAAAATTGCTAGCTATAGTGACAGTGTTTTAACAATGAAGAGTTTATCTTGAAGAAGCAAAGTATATAATTAAAGTAATTATGAATTATAAAAATCTTACTTACTTCACAACAACTAAAGTGTTAATGTGAAGATAAGTAAAATAAACAGAAGTATTAGTCAACTACAACTTCACAATTGAATATTGCAGTGAAGAATAAAACAAGTAAGCAAATACACTCAGCAAAAAATTAGATTACAAAAAAAAATTTAAAAACCAAAACCAGCACTACTAAAGAAATAAAAAAATGAAATAATAACATATAATTATTAGACAGCACAATTAGCAGCCACTATGAGTATTGAGAGTTAAAATGATGAACTAATGCAAATTATCAGATAAAAAATTGCAAAAGATAAAAATTTTAAAATAATTAAAAAAAAACTAATAAGATAATGAAAAAAATAAATTAATTTACTACAACAAATTGATATATGTACTATTCACAGCAAGAGAAAAGATAATTAGATGATACCACAAACTACTAACAAAAAAACATTGTGAAACTAAAAAACAGAAGAATTAATATTGAGAAACTTTTATTTTTTAAACATGCAATAAATGATATATAAATACCTTAAGAAATACAACATCTGTTAAAGAAACAAAGCAGCAAGACACTTACTATATAAAGAATTACAATCACTTGTGGTACTCATTCACTCATGGGAATAAATCACTATGAATTTTATTACACAACTATCAGAATTAAAAATAAACAAAATCACACACAATATTATTCTCACAGTGGTGAATAAACTAACAAAATACATTTACATAATATCAACAAGGACAAATACAACAGCTATTGACATAGCATATCTACTACTTCAATATGTGTTTAGCAAACATGACACACTGAAAAGAATTACAATAGACAAAGATTTACAATTCACATCAAAACTATGAAAAACACTAATGAATATAACTAGTATTGAGCACAGACTCAGCACAGCTTATCATTCACAGACAAATGAATAAATAAAAAAAATAAATTAAATAATGAAGCAATATTTATAAAACTACACAAATTACAATTAGAGCAATTGGGTGAAATTGCTACTCATAGCACAATTTGCATACAATAACTTAATTAACACAATAATAAAGAAAACATTATTTTATATCAATTTTAAGTATAATTCTGAATTTGGCAATAAATCAAAGAAAACCAGAGAAATTAACCACAAAGCAGAAAAGAAAGTTACACAACTACAAATATTACATAAGCAACTACAAAAAGATATTGAATTTACAAACTTTAAAATGGCAGTCTACTTTAACAAAATATATTAAAAAAGACCTGATTTAAAAAAAGAGAAGAAAGTATACTTGCTATGCAGAAATATCAAAATGAAACAATTAAGTGGCAAACTCAACAGCAAGAAGATTGAATTATTTATTATTGAAGAAAAAATTGAACTAATCAATTACAAATTAAAACTTTCAGACAGCATAAGAATACACTTAATTTTTCATATCTTATTATTGAAACTAGCACCACAGAACACTTAAATCTAAGATAAAGAAATCAAAACCACAGAAGAAAAATACAAAGTTAAGAAGATTTTAAACAAACAAAAAATCAATAAACAAACACAATACTTAGTGAAGTGAAAGAAATACAATATCTCAAAAAACACTTGAGAATTTATTAAGAATTTGATAAATTGCCAACATCTGATGAAAATATATTAAAACTAACAAAAGCTTAAAAGTTGAGACTTAAATTAAAAAAAGAATTATTTGTAACCATAGCCAAGAAAACAAAATTAAGCTAAGATACAATTTCATAATCATGATGAAGAAAAAGAGCACTTTAATTGCAAAGCTCTTACTAACACTTATAAAGCACTTTATGCTTAAATAACTTTTTAAATATATACTTTTAAACAACACTCATTTTAGCATGCAATTAATCAGCATATTTTTAAAGTAAACAAATATTAAAATCTTTAGTGATCAAGGTGAAGGCAACTTAAGCTTTTTTCTTACAAAGTGAGTCTCACTAACAGTTATTCATAATAAGGCCAGAGTAGTGAAAGTTATAACACAAACAAGAAGAACAACAAAAAAACTGAGAATTAAACACTACATATAAAACAAAAGACAAAAAACAGTAATTACAAAAAAAAAACAATAAAATTATCATTATTTATTTAATTAGCAAGAACCATATGCTCTTTATGACAATTGCACAAAACACAAAAAAGCTTGTGAGAAAACATTACAGTATACTTAAAATAAAGCACAGCAGAATCACTTACAAAAGAGAGTTAAAGTCTTAATAGTGACATAAGCAAGTGCTTTATTTATGTCTGTGTCTTTGAGAATAAAGATCTTAAAAAAAGAAAGTGATGTTACAGACCAATTAGACAAGCAGCTAAAATACATAAGAAAAATAAATAAAACTCTGTAGAATGACATAAAAGAGAAAATTAATTACATGACAACAAAAGAGTCTAAAATCACATGACAAAAAATATTTCATAAAGAACTATAAAAAAATAATCCACAAGAGACTAGAGAATTATAGTTTAGTAGAGACTATAGAAAAGAAGTTCATACAAAACTATAAAAAATCACAGAAAAAGAACTAAATTATGAGCTATATAAAAACACTTATTTATGCTCTACAAGATGTATTTAGTTCTTTGCACTCAATATACTTTGTTTATTTACTATCTACTATAGGTCAGTAAAAACAGTACTGAAAAAATTATAATTCAATTAAACTCTACTTCTGACTTAGCTATTGTTACTCAGTTATTCAGTGAAACCCACTGAGTTATATAAATTACAAAGCTTTATCTGAAGAACTATAATAAGCAAACTACATTAACTGTCTATAGAAGATTTAAAAGAACTTAAATCATTAAGAAAAAATCAGATAAAAGTTTCACTTGAGCTTTCTCTAACAACAGTACAATAGAATAGCTAGAAAGAATTTTAAGATGGTAACAACTTCTTTCTAATAATAAAAAAGCTGCAAGAATATTAAATTAAATGAGTAAAATATTTTAGTAAATTTGATTTTGTGATTGAGCACTATTTAAAATCACAAAATTTTGCAAATATGCTAAGTTGTTGTTTAGACTACATAGTTGACAAAAAAAAGCAAATATTACTGTTTATTTTGTGTGAAAAGCTACTAAAAGAAATAGTCACTAAAATAAACAAGCAAAAAGATTTTAATTTAAAGTTCATAAAAGTTGAATTGATGATGTATATTAAACTTTTAAGTACAAAGTCAACAATTGTCAATAAAAAAATAATTAATGCAATGCTGAGTGCATATGCAGTTGAGAATTATATATTGTTACAGACCAACTATGAAGAGGCACAACTGTGACACCCTAATAAGATGAGACTCTATGGCACAGCACTAGAGCAAGGCAGACTCAAGAGACAGTCACAAAATCATGTGATGATTTGATATATCAACCCAGTGAAATGCATAGACTGGTATATAGAATAATATACAGTATAGCAACAAGTATAGCAAGGCAAGTGGTATATGGAAAGATATATAGAGAACTGAATATATAAAGAAGCTCATTCCCACTCTGCAGATGTATTTAGTTCTTCACACTTAATATCATATTGTTTATCTACTATTTACTATGAGTCAGTAAGAACAGTACTGAAAGAATTATAATCAGATTAGACTTTACTTCTGACTTAGCTATTGTTATTTAGTGAGACTCACTGAGCTATCCAGCACACAAAGCCTTACTTAATGAACTGTGGTAAGCAAACTGCATCAACTGTCTATGGACAAGACCTAAGCAGGTTTAGGTCATTGAGGAGAAACTAAATAAAGTGTTCTGTTGAGCCTTTTCTAACAAACAGTATGATAGAATAACTAGAAAGAATTCTGAGATAGTAATATATTGAGTGCCTTTGACTCTGTTACCAAAGGCTCAAGTATTATAACCAAGAATAGCAAGTTATCATGTTCACATTCAAGACAGCAGAAAAGCAACCAGCTGCAGAACCAGCAACTTCAGCATAGCCACCACCAGTGACAACACCTGAAGACAATGACAAATTAGACAATTTGGAATTAATGGAAGAGATTAGACAGTTGTGCACAATGATACAGAAAAACAACATAAAAGATATTAAAGAAAGACTCAAACAGCTTCAAGAAATAATTCAAAAACTTGATAAACCACAATGCACATTACAGATCACCACAACTCAACTTAAACCACCAAAACCTGAATTATTTAATAGACAATCTCACTATTTACAGGCATTTCTCACTTAGCTTGAATTGTATTTTAAAATGACAGAGATCACTAGAGATTACAACAAGATTATGCTAGTAATATTCTATATGAGAGAATCAGCATTTGATTGAATCAATCTCATTATGAAGAACAGAAAAGAAAACTAAGACAATGAAGAAAATTAAGACAAGATCACCAAGTGTTATCACCTCAGGATTCTTTCTAGCTATTCTATTGTATTGTTTGTTAAGAAAGACTCAATGAAACACTTTACTTAGTTTCTCCTTGATGACCTAAACCTGCTTAGGTCTTGTCTGTAGGCAGTTAATGTAGCTTGCTTACCACAGTTCATTGAG
Organism: Paecilomyces fulvus; assembly: GCA_029606305.1. Lineage (NCBI taxonomy): Eukaryota > Fungi > Ascomycota > Eurotiomycetes > Eurotiales > Thermoascaceae > Paecilomyces > Paecilomyces fulvus. The sequence goes on along the minus strand of JAPVCG010000076.1, from coordinate 598,640 downwards.
TACAGCTTTGTGTGCTGAGTAGCTTGGTGGGTTTTATTAAATAATGATAGCTAAGTTAGAAGTAGAGCCTAATCAGATTATAATTTTTTCAGTACTATTCTTACTGACCTGTAGTAGATAGTAGATAAACAATATGATAAAATTAAGTGCAAAGAATTAAATACATCTGCTGAGTGAAAATAAGCTTTCTTATATATCTAGTTCTTTGTATACCATTTCATATACCTCTTGCCTTGCTATACTTGTTGCTATACTGTATACCATTTTGTATACTAGTCTGTGTGTTTCACTGAGTTGGTATATTAAATCATTACATGATCTCATGATTGTTTTTCACATTTGCCTTGCTTTAGTGCTGCACTGTAGAGTCTTATCTTATCAGAGTGTTACAGTTGTGCCTCTTCATAGTTGGTCTATAACATTATTTTTTCTCTTCAAAATCTTTGTCTTTAAAGACTCATAAGTAAAGTGCTCACTCTTGTTGTTATTGTGACTCTGACTCTTTTCTATAAGTGATGTTTTTCTTTTCTTATTATGCCTTCTCAATGTAAGCATGCATTGAAAACTAACTCTCTTCATGATTAGTATTACAAAAACTATTGTTGCTCCAAAGAGATTGAAAAGAATGGTTTTGTTGTTGAGTTTTCTTGTTAATATTGTTTCTCTTGTGGTATTCTTTGCAAAATGAATGGTTGTCACAAAAACTGTGCTGTATGTACTAAACACAGTCAAAAATGTAAAAAGTGTTTTCATAGCAATAAAGAATAATGTGATCTTCAATCTGCTAAAGATAGACTGAAAGCCAAATTAACTGAGGCTGAAGAGTAGTAGACTTTTTTGTTCTTTAAAATTCTTTGTCTTCAAAAGCATTACAAATTCCTGAAAGAGTGTGGTTTTAAAATGTCTAATCATAACACTTATATCTTTGAAATTCTTGAAGAGTTAAATTCCCCTGAGAATGCAGCTAAATTGTGTTATATAATCAATGAGAATGATTATCAGTGTCAAGAGCTATCAACTACTTTTAATAATTTATCAATAAGTCAACTCTTTTGTGACCTGAGTCTTAGTTTTTGAACTTCTGCTAGTCTTGATATTTCTTCATCAGATATTAGCAATTTGTCAAATTCTTAATGAGTTTTTAAATGTTCTTTAAGATATTATACCTCTTTCACTTCACTAGATATTGTGTTTGTCTGTTGACTTTTCTTTCATTTAGAATCTTTTTAACTTTGTATTCTTCTTCTGTGATTTCAATTTCTTTGTTTTGTGTCTGAGTGTTCTGTGATGCTGGTTCCAATAATAAAATATAAAAGATTGGGTGTATTTTCATGCTGTCTGATAGTTTCAATTTGTAGTTCACTAGTCTAATTTTCTCTTTGATAATAAATGGTTTAATTTTCTTGCTGTCAAGTTTGCTGTTTAATTATTTCATCTTGATGTTTCTGTGTAGTAAGTATACTTTTTCTTCTCTTTTTAGGTTAGATCCTCTCTGATAGGTTTTGTTGTAGTAAACTGCCATTCTGAGGTTTGCAAATTTGATATTTTTCTGTAGTTGCTCATGCAATGTTTATAGTTGTGTCACTTTCTTTTCTGCTTTGTGGTTTATTTCCCATGTTTCTTTTAGTTCACTGCCAAATTCAGAATTATACTTAAAATTGGTATAAAACTGTGTTTTTTTAATTGTTATATTGATCAAATTGTTGTATGCAAATTGTGCCATGGATAGCAGTTCAACTCAATTGCTTTGATTGTAATTTGTGTAGTTCTGTAAATACTGCTTGATTGTCTAATTTATTTTTTCTGTTTGTTCATCTGTTTGTGAATGATAAGCTATACTGAATTTATGCTTAATGCTAGTTATGTTTATTAATGTCTTTCATAATTTCAATGTGAACTATGAATCTCTGTCTGTTGTAATTCTCTTTGGTGTGCCATGTTTGCTAAACACATATCAAAGTAGCAGATATGCTATGTCTGAAGCTGTTGCATCTGCTCTTGTTAATATGATATATATATATTTTGTTAATCTATTCACTACTGTAAAAATAGTGTTATGTGTGACTTCATTCTTCTTTGACTTTGGTAGTTGTGTGATAAAATTCATAGTAATTTATTTCCAAGGTCAAGTGAGTACCACAAGCAATTGTAATTCTTCATATGATAGATATCTTACTGCCTTATTTCTCTGACAAGTGTCACATTTCTTCAAGTATTGATATATTGTCTATTGCATATTTGAAAAATAGAAGTTTTTTAATATTAGTTTTTTTGTCTTTTCAGTTTCAAAATGTTCTTTTGTTAGTGGCTCATGATATCTTTTAATCACTTCTTCTTTTGCTGTAAATAGTATGTATATCAATTTGTTGTAATAAATTAATTTGTTGTCTTCTGTTATCTTGTTGGTTTTTTCTCTGATCATTTTGAGATTCTTATCTTTTGCACTTTTCTATCTAATAATTTGTATTAATTCCTCATTTTAACTCTTAATAGTCATTGTCACTGCTAATGTCATTGTCTGCTTGTTGTATGTTATTGTTTTATTCTTCTAGAATTTCAATAGCACTAGTTCTGGTTCAAGAATTTCTTTCTTGTGATTTGATTGTTTGTTGAGTGCATTTGCTTATTTATTTTACTCTTCATTGCAATATTTAATCTTGAAGTTGTAATTTGTCAATATCTTTGCTCATCTTGCTTGTCTTTGTGTTAACACTTTAGTTGTTGTGAAGTAAGTAAAATTCTTGTGATTTGTGATTACTCTAATTGTATACTTAACTTTTTTAAAATATACTTTTCACTGCTGAAATGCTGTTATTATAACCAACAATTTCTTATCATGAATTTTATAATTGAGCTTTGCTAATATCATTTTTCTTGAGTAATATGCTATTAAGTGTAGTCTTTTATTGTCATCTGACTGTGACATCATTGCTTTAATTGCATAGTTTGATATGTCAGTCTTAATAATTATTTTCTTCACTGAATTGTGCTGTTTGATCACTGATGTTATTGTTATTTTCATTTTCATTTCTTTAAATGCTTTTTGTTCTATTTCTGTCCATTGAAACTTTCTCTTCTTCTTCAAAAAATTAAATAGTGATTTTATAATATTTGTGTATTGTTCAATGTATCATCTGTAGTAGTTCACCATTTCAATGAATGCTTGTAATTCTTGTAAATTTGTCAGTACTGGCCAATCTCTAATTGCCTGAATTTTTAGTTGATTTATTTATATTTCTTTTTGAGTAATCTAATGTTTTAAAAAGTCTATCTTCTGAACATGAAATTTACATTTTTTTAGCTTGAGTCATAGCTTCACTAGTTGTAGTTTTTGTAGTACCATTCTAATGTGTTTAACATGATCTTTGAGGCTCTTGGAGAATACTAAAATGTCATCTAAATAAGCTATAACAAAGTCAAATCAATATTCACTTAGTACTGAATTAATAAATTTCTGAAATGTTGCTGATGTGTTTGTCAATTCAAAAAACATGACTTTGTACTGATAGTGTTTAAACTTGGTTCTAAATGCTATTTTTCATTTGTCTTTTAATTTAATTTATATCTGATTGTATGCATTTGCAACATCAAATTTTGTAAATTATTTTACTTTTTATACTACATTTTGTATTTTAGTAATCAATAATAACAAGTATTTGTTTTTAATTATAATCTCATTTAGCTATCTGTAATCAATACAGAATTATAAGTCACTGTCTTTCTTTAGCACAAATAACATTGAATATTCTGCTGATGATGTCATTGATTTAATATAACCTTGTCTTAATTTGTTGTTAATGTATTTTTTTGCAACTTTTGCTTCTTTTTCTGACATTAGATAAATCAGTTTGCATGTTAATTTCTTCTTTTTCATTAAAGATATCTCATGATTAAATGGTTTGTAGTCTAGCAATTCTTCATTGATACTAAAATCAAAGAGATTCTTAAATTGTTTATACTTCTTCAGAATCATTGATTTTGTCACTTCTTGTGCTTTTCTTTTGCTCACTGTAGTGTTGTATAGTGTCTGATTATGCTGTTTCTCTTAAGTTTGTATATCTTTTTGCATAGTCTCATTTGTTGACTCACTATCTGTAGACTCTTTAAGCTCTGTTTATCTCTTTGTTTTAAAATCATTAGTTGTTTCTTTCAACTTAGTCTCTTTTGTGGCTGACTCTATCTCACTTTTTATTTGACTCTCTGAGGCCTGTGAATGATCTTATTTTGGCCTTATTCTGCATGTACATTGTGTAAACTGTATCTCATTGTGTGTTCAGTTAATCTCTAAATTGTGTTGTTTTAGTCATGATATTTCAAGTATTACATTGTACTCTCCAACTTTGGTTATATTAAAGTTGAGTAACTTCAAATGATTTTGAACTGAGATTGATATCAATTCTATTTTTATGATTAAGAACTGTTTCAAATTCTTTTATTGAGTTTTGAAATCAGTACTAGCTGTTATTTAGCTTTTTTTAAAATCTGTAGCTTCTTTATAAATCTTAAATTTATAAAGTTTTCTGTGGCTTCTGAGTCAACTAGCACTTTAGCTGACTGGCTCATAATCTTAGTTTGTATCTTGATGTGTCAGTCTTTAGCTGTCACTGTCATTTAATATTGCTACTCTTATTATTGTCTTCTAATTCAATTTTCTTGTGGAAAATATGCACTGCTGATCTTTGTGTTATAGTATCTTATGCAATATTCATCATAACATGCTATTCAATGTATATTTTTGTGCTGTGAGTGTCTCTGATACTTTATGCATGTACATTCTGGCTTATCACAGTAAGCTGATGTTTCTCTCTGTGAGAAATTCTCTTGAATCTCAGTCTAATAAGTCTTTTGCTTATAACTATTTTTGTCTGAGTTTAGCAAAATAAAATTTATCATTCACATCTCAATTTTAGTTGTTTTATTGCCTAGTTTTTTATTAGTTTTAAGCAATTTTCTCTCACTTTCTGATTTCTCAGATGTTTCACTAGCTTTGTGCCATTCTTCAGTGATGGAATTCTTATTATTTCTCATAAGTTTATTGTAAATCTGTTGCATGCTTTGTTCTTGTGCATATCATCTAATGATTTCATTGTTTGAGTTATTTTGCTTTGCTGTTTTCTTTATTTGATGTTATTGTTTTTTTTTTCTTCTGTATTGCTTAATATTTGTAATTTAATTTGTAATCATCTCAACATTTTCTAAAATATCACTTGTGTCTTTGTCTGGTTTTATTACTATCATCTTCACTATGTTGATGATAGTCTCAACTGTGAAGTTCATTTTAGTTCTCATATGCTTTACAACTTGTTACTCTTTGATGCTGTTATTATAACTGAATTCTTTGAGTGTCTCTTGGAATACTTCATTTATTTCATCTTCAATTTGTGTCATGATTTTGTTTGGTCTTATTGTTTCTTCAAATGTCTTAATTAGTTTTTAGTCTTTTTCTTTATATTCTGAATGCTGTAACTCTTTATATTGTGTCTATTCTTGGCTTTCAAGTTCATCACTAAAGTCAATCTCTGAAAAGTTATTGTCATTGATTTTGTTATTTGTTATGTTAAACTGTTATGTCTTTTTTTTGAGTGATTTGCAATGTTTGACTATATATTTTTTCTTCTGGCAGTTATAGCATATGATTTCTTTTTTTTGCTTGTTCTCTGACTTAGTCTTAGCTTTGTCTTTTTGTTATATTGTGTTCAATTTTATTGATTGCAGCCTGTAAGAATTTACTCTAAATTTCCTCTGCTGTTGTTCTTAATTGGTGCACTATAAGTGTCATATAAGCTGTCTATTATTTCTCTATTGTTTCACTTGTTGCTTGGCCAACTTTCTCTCATAAATTTTGTCATCAATTCATATAAATTGTTTAATTAATTCATCAATATTGATAAATAGTTTTTCTCTGACTAATTCATTTTGAACTTTTTTTCTTAGTTCTTGTTTATAAGTCATAATCTGCACTTTGTTTTCTCATTGCAAGTAAGACATGATTTGTTGATACTGTGTTGTATACTGTCTGGCTAATCTAGTCTGTTGAAGTTATTACAATTTTTGTTTTATGACTTTGGTTTAATTAATCACTTCAAAGATTTTATTTAATTCTGTGGTGAAATCTATGTATCTGCTAAATACTTACTTAGTGATCTCATCTTGGTTTTCTTTATTGTTTTAGTTTTCTTTTCTGTTCTTCACAATAAAGTTAATTCAATTAAATGCTGATTCTCTCATGTAAAATATTATTAACATGATCTTGTCATAATCTTTAGTGATTTTTGTCATCTCAAAATACAATTCAAGCTGGGTGAGAAATGCCTGTAAACAGTGAGATTACTTATTAAATAGTTCAGATTTCAGTGGTTTAAGTTGAGTTGTGATGGTCTGTGATGTGTGTTGTGGTTTATTGAGTTTTTAAATCATTTCTTAAAGCTATTCAAATCTTTCTTTAATATTTTTTATGTTGTTCTTCTGTATTATTATACACAACTGTCTGATTTCTTTTATTAATTCTGAATTGTTCAGTTTGTCATTGTCTTCAGATGTTATCATTGGTGGTGACTATACTGAAGTTGCTAATTCCACAGTCAGTTGCTTTTCTACTGTCTTGAATGTTAACATAATGACTTGTTGTTCTTGGTTATAATACTTGAGCCTTTAGTAATAGAGTCAAAGGCACTCAATATGTTACTATCTCAGAATTCTTTCTAACTATTTTATTGTACTGTTTATTAAAGAAGGCTTAATAAAACACTTTACTTGATTTCTTCTTGATGACCTAAATCTGCTTAGGTTTTGTCCATAGACAGTTAATGCAGCCTGCTTACTACAGTCTGTTGAGTACAGTTTTGTGTGCTGAGTAGCTTAGTGGGTCTTACTAAATAACAATAGCTAAGTCAGAAGTAGAGTCTGATTAAATTGTAATTCTTTTAATATTATTTTTACTAACTCATAGTAGATAGTAAATAAATAATATGATAAAATTGAGTGCAAAAAACTAAATACATCTGCTGAGTGGAAATAAGCTTTCTTATATATCTAGTCCTTTGTATATCATTCCATATACCTCTTGCCTTACTGTTATAAACCAACCATGAAGAGGCATGACTGTGACACCCTGATAAGATGAGACTCTACAGCACAGCACTAGAGCAAGGCAGACACCAAGGTCATATGATAATAAATGAGTTCAATATCACATAATAAGAAATAGTCCACAAGGGACTATAAGAAGATAGTTCAGTGAGAACTACAGAAAGGAAGTCCATATAGAACTATAAGAAATTATAGAAAAAAGAACTAAATTATAAAATATATAAGAATGCTTATTTCAGTCCAGCAGATGTATTTAATTCTTTGCATTCAATCTGATTATATTATCTACTATCTACTATAGGTTAGTAAAAACAGTACTGAAAGAATTACAATTCAACTAGACTCTACTTCTAACTTAGCTATTGTTATTTAGTTGAGACTCACTAAGTTACCTAATGTATGAAGCTTTATTTAATGAACTGTAGTAAGCAGACTACATCAACTATCTATGGACAAGATCTAAGCAGATTTAAGTCATTGAGAAGAAATTAGATAAAGTGTTCTATTAAGCCTTCTCTAACAAACAGTATGATAAGATAGCTAGAAAGAATCCTGGGGTGGTAACACTTACTATACTTGTTGCTATATTATATATTATTCTGTATACCAGTTTGTGCATTCTGCTAAGTTAATATATCAAATCATCATGTGATCTTATGATTGTCTCTCACATCTGCCTTGCTCTAGTGCTGTGCTGTAGAGTCTCATCTTATCAGAGTGTCACAGTTATGTCTTTTTATAATTAGTTTATAACATTAAGCAAGTATTCAGTGAATACATAGGTTTCACCACAGAATTGAATAAGGCCTTTGAAGTAATTAATCAGACCAAAGTTATAAAACAGAAACTGCAACAACTCTGACAGACTAAATTAGCTAGACAATACACAACACAGTATTGACAGATTATGTCTCACTTGCAATGAGAGAACAAAGTGCAGGTTATGATTTATAAACAAGAACTAAGAGAGAAAGTTCAGAACAAATTAGTTAGAGAAAAATTGATCATCAATATTAACAAATTAATTGAATAATTTATACAAATTAACAACAGAATTTATAAAAGAAAGTTAGCCAAGCAGCAAGCAAAACAATGAAGAAATGATGAATAGTCTACATGACACTTATAGTACACCAATCAAGAACAACAGCATAAGAAATTTAGAGTAAATTCTTATGAACTGCAACTGATGGAATTGAACATAACACAACAGAAAGACAAGACTAAAACTGAGCTAGAGAATAAACAAAAAAAAAGAGATTATATGCTATAACTGCCAGAAGAAAAAGTATATAGTTAAACACTGCAGATCATCCAAAAAAAAAACACAACAGCTTAATATAATAAGCAATGAAATCAGTGATGATAACTTTTCAGAGATCAACTTTAGTGACAAACTCAAAAGCTAAGAATGAGCACAATATAAAGAGTTATAGCATTCAGAATATGAAGAAAGAGACTAAGAATTAATTAAAACATCTGAAGAAACAATGAAACTATATAAAATCATGACACAAATTGAAGATGAAATGAATAAAGTATTCTAAAAAACATTTAAAGAACTCAGCTATAATAACAACATTAAAGAACAATAAATTGTGAAGTGCATAAAAACTAAAATGAACTTCACAGTTGAGATCATCATCAACATAGTGAAGATGACAATAATAAAACCAAATGAAGACACAAGTAACACTTTAGAAGATGTTAAGATGATTGTGAATTAAATTACAAATATCAAGTGATACAAAAGAAAAGAGAAATAATAACACTAAATAAAAAAAACAGCAAAATGAAATAACTCAAACAACAAAATCATCAAACAATACACACAAGAACAAAGCATGCAATAAATTTACAAAGAACTAATGAGAAATGATGAGAATTCCACCACTGAAGAATGATACAAAGCCAGTGAAACACTTAAGAAATCAGAAAGTGAAAGAAGATCATTTAAGATTAATGAAAAATCAGACAATGAGGCAACTAAGGCTGAGATGCAAGTGATAGATTTTATTTTGTTAAACTCAGACAAGAATAATCATAAACAAGAGACTCATTGAACTGAGACTCAAGAGAATTTCTCATAAAAAAAAACATCAGCTTACTGTGATAAGCCAAAATGTATATGCATAGAGTATTAAAGACACTCACAGCATCAAAACATGCATTGAACAGCATGTTATAACAACTATTGCATAAGACACTATAGTGCAAAGATCAGCAGTGTATATTTTCCATAGAAAAATTGAACCAAAAGATAATAACAAAAGCAGCAACATCAGATAACAGCAACAGCCAAAGGCTGACATGTTAAGATACAGGCTAAAATTATAAGCCAGCCAGCTAAAGTGCTAGTTGACTCAGAAGCCACAGAAAACTTTATGAATTCAGAATTCATGAAGAAGCTATAGATTTTAAAAAAAGCTAAACAACAGTCAGTACTGATTTTAAAACTCAATAGAGAGAATTTAAGACAGTTTCTAACCACAGAGACAGAATTAATATTAGTCTTAGTTCAGAATCATTTAAAGTTACTCAACTTTGATGTAACCAAAGTTGAAGAGTACAATGTGGTACTCAGAATACTATGACTAAAACAACACAATTTAAAGATTGACTAAACACACAACAAGATACAGTTCACATAATATATATGTGAAATAAGGCCAAAACAAGATCATTTGCAGGCCTTAGAGAGTTGAGTAAAAAGCAAGATAAAGTCAGCTACAAAAGAAACTGAGTTAAAAAAAATAACTAATGGCTTTAAAATAAAGAGACAGACAGCATTCAAAAAGTTTACAAACAGTGAATTAACAAATAAAACTACACAAAGAGACATGCAAACTCAAGAGAGACAGCATAGTTAGGCACTATATAACACTACAGTGAGCAAAAGAGAAACACAAAAAATGACAAAACCAACAATTCTAAAGAAGTATGAGCAATTTAAAAATCTCTTTGATTTTAGTATCAATAAAAGATTGCCAAACCATGGACCATTTAACTATGAGATACTTCTAATGAAAGAGAAGAAATCAACATGCAAATTGATTTATTTAATGTCAGAAAGAGAAGCAAAAGTTGTAAAAGAATACATTAATGACAAATTAAAATGAGGTTATATTGAATTAGTAACATCATCAGCAGAATACCTGATGTTATTTATATTAAAGAAAGACAGCAATTTACAATTCTGTATCAATTACAGACAGCTGAATGAGATTACAATCAAAGACAAATACTCATTATCATTGATTACAGAGATACAAGATGTAATACAAGAAGTGAAATGATTTACAAAATTCAATATTGCAGATGCATATAACTAAATACAAATCAAATTTAAAGACAAATGAAAAATGGCATTTAGAACCAAGTTTGAACACTATCAGTACAAGATCATATTTTTTGAATTAATGAATGCATTAACAACATTTCAGAGATTTATTAATTCAGTACTAGATGAATATCAATTTGACTTCATTATAGCTTATTTGAATGACATTTTAATATTCTTCAAAAGCTTTAAAAATTATGTTAGACACATCAGAATGATATTATAAAGACTATAACTAGTGAAGCTATGACTCAAGCTAAAGAAATGTGAATTCTATGTTCAGAAGATGAATTTTTTAAAACATCAAATTATTCAGAAAGAAATACAGACAAATTGACTAAAGATTTAGGCAATCAGAGATTGGCCAGTATCAACAAATCTATAAGAATTACAAGCATTCATTGGAATGGTGAACTACTACAGATAATACATTGGACAATACACAAATATCATGAGACTACTATTTAATCTTTTGAAGAAGAAGAGAAAGTTTCAATGGACAGAAATAAAACAGAAAGCATTCAAGAAAATAAAGATGAAAATAATAATGACATCAGTGATTAAACAGCATAATTTAGTGAAAAAAATAATCATTAAAACTAACACATTAAACTACACAATTGAAACAATGATGTCACAGTCAGATGACAATGAAAGACTATACTCAGTAGCATACTACTTAAGAAAGATGATATTAGCAAAGCTCAATTATAAGATTCACAATAAAAAATTGTTGGCCATAGTGACAGCATTTTAACAGTGAAGAGTATATTTTGAAGAAGCTAAGCATACAATCAAAATAATTATAAATTACAAGAATCTTATTTACTTCACAACAACTAAAGTGTTAACATGAAGACAAGCAAGATAAACAAAAATATTGACAAATTACAACTTCAAGATTGAACATTACAGTGAAGAATAAAATAAGTAAGCAAATACACTTAGCAAACAACTAAACTACAAAAAAGAAGTTCTTGAACTAGAACTAATGCTATTGAAATTCCAGAAGAATAGAATAATAACATACAACAAGCAGACAGTAACATTAACAATGACAATAACTATTAAGAGTCAAGATAAGAAACTAATATAGATTATTAGATGAGAAAGTGCAAAAGATGAGAATCTCAAAATGATCAGAGAAAAAACTGATAAAATAATGAAAGACAATAAATTAATTTACTACAACAGATTAATATATGTACTATTTACAGCAAGAGAAAAAGTAATCAAAAGATATCACAAGCCATTAATGAAAGAACATTTTGGAATCAAAAAGACAAAAAAACTGATATTGAGAAACTTCTATTTTTCAAACATGCAATGGATAATATATCAATACTTGAAGAAATGTGACACTTGTCAGAGAAACAAGATAGTAAAACATCTATCATATAAAGAATTACAATCACTTGTGGTACCCACTCAACTTTGGGAATAGATTATTATAGATTTTATCACATAACTACCAGAGTCAAAGAAGAATGAAGTTACATATGACACTATTCTCACAGTGATGGATAAATTAATAAAATATACATATATTATACTAACAAGAGCAGATACAATAGCTTCAAACATAGCATATTTGCTACTTCAACATGTGTTTAGCAAACATGGCACATCAAGAAGAATTATAACAGACAAAGATTCACAGTTCACATCAAAATTATGAAAGACATTGATGAATATAACTGGCATTGAGCATAGACTCAGCATAATCTATTATCCACAAACAGATGAATAAACAGAAAGAATAAATCAGATGATTGAGCAATATTTATAAAACTACACAAATTATAATTAGAGTAATTGAGTTAAACTGCTATCTATAGCACAATTTGTATACAACAATTCAATTAATGTAATAATCAAAGAAACACTGTTTTATATCAATTTTAGATATAATTCTGAATTTGGCAGCAAATCAAAGAAAACACAGAAAATGAACCACAAAACAGAAAAGAAAATGACATAGCTACAAACATTGCATGAGCAATTATGAAAAGATATTGAATTTGTGAACCTCAGAATGGCAGTTTACTACAATAAAACTCATCAGAGAGAACCTAATCTAAAAAGAGAGAAAAAAGTATACTTGCTATGCAAAAATATCAAGATAAAACAATTAAGCAGCAAACTTAACAGCAAGAAAATTGAATCATTCATTATCAAAAAGAAAATTGAACTAGTGAACTACAAATTAAAACTATCAGACAGCATGAAAATACACTTAATCTTTTATATTTCATTATTGAAACCAGCACCACAGAACACTCAGACACAAAACAAAGAAATTGAAACCACAGAAGAAGAATACAAAGTTGAGAGAATTTTAAATGAGAGAAAAGTCAACAGGCAAACACAATATCTAATAAAGTGAAAGAAGTACAATATCTTAGAGAACACTTGAGAACTCATCAAGAATTTAATGAATTGCCAACATCTGATGAAGAAATATCAAGACTAGTAAAAGTTCAAAAACCAAAATTTAAGTCACAAAAAAGTTAACTTATTGATAAATTATCAAGAGTAGTTGATAGCTTTTGACACTGACAATTATTCTCATTGGTCATATGATTCAATTCAGCAGCATTTTCAAAAGAATTTAACTCTTCAAGAATTTTGAGAACATAAGCATTATGATTAGACATTTTAAAATCATGCTCTTTTAAGAATTTGTGATGCTTTCAGAGACAAAGAATTTTGGAGAACAAAAAAGTCTGCTGCTTTTCAACCTCAGCTAATTTAGCTTTTAGTCTATCTTCAGCAGATTGAAAATCACATCATTCTTTATCACTATGAAAATGCTTTTCATATTTTTGATTGTGTTTAGTACACACAGCACAGTTTTTATGACAACCATTCATTTTGCAAGAAATATCATAAAAAAAACAATATTGACAAGAAAACTCAATAACAAAACTGTTTTTTTTGATCTTCTCAGAGCAATGATAGTTTTCATGATACTAATTATGAAAAGAGTTAGTTTTCAACACACACTTACATTGAGAAGGCATAATGAGAAAAGAAAGACATCACTTACAGAAAAGAGTCAAAGTCACAATAATAATAAGAGTGAGCACTTTATTTATAAGTCTTCAGAGATGAAGACTTTAAAGAGAGAGAGTAATGTTATAAACCAACCATAGAGAGGCATAACTGTGATATTCTGATAAAATGAGACTCTATGATGCAGCACTAGAGCAAGGCAGACTTAAGAGATAGTTATAAAATCATGTGATGATTCAATATACCAACTCAGTGGAATGCACAGACTGATATATAGAATGATATACAGTATAGCAACAAGTATAGTAAGGCAAGTGGTATATGGAAAAATATACAGAGAACTAGATATATAAAAGAGCTTATTCTCACTCTGCAGATGTATTTAGTTTTTCACACTTAATATTATATTGTTTATTTACTATTTACTACAAGTCAGTAAAAACAGTACTGAAAGAATTACAATCAGACCAGACTCTACTTCTGACTTAGCTATTGTTATTTAGTAAGACTTACTGAGCTACCCAGCACACAAGTTTTATTCAACAGACTGTGGTAAGCAGGCTGCATTGACTGCCTATAGACAAAACCTAAGCAGGTTTAGGTCATTGAGAAGAAACTAGGTAAAGTGTTTTATTGAGCCTTCCCTAACAAACAGTACAATAGAATAGCTAGAAAGAATCTTGAAGTGATAACATATATTAACAATATAAAAATTTTAAATTTTTTGATGCCATAAGCCATAGTCACAGTGGCTATGCAATTTGAGATAGTTTACAGTGTAGTTATTTTTGCACTGTTTGCAAATTTTATATATAAAAAACAAGCAAAAAACATTTTTGCTAAAATATAATATGAGTAACTTACATTGAAAAGCATATAAATTAAATGATTAATTTGAACAATAAGTGAAAATAACTTGCTCAGATTCAAAAGCTATGTTTATATATTTAAAAATGCTGTAACAAAACAAGAAACTTTATACATATACTATAACAATTTATTGAAAAAGCACTTTAGTACAAAATGCATTTTGAATATCATACATTGCAAATACTTTTAACATGGTATAACAAAGAATATTAAAGACTACATTAAAATATATAATGTTTGTTAGAGAATTAGTGTTAAATGGCACAAGCTATATAAAGAGCTAAAATTCTTACTCATCTTTGTAAAGCCATTTGAAGTGATTTTGCTAAACTTTATAATAAATTTACCACTGTCAAAGTGAAAAGACACAGTGTATAATGCAATTCTTATAATGATAAATATTTTAATAAAGTAAACTATTTACATTTCTTGCAGAAAGAATATAAATACATTAAATTTTGCAAACCTCACATTAAATGCAGTTTTTAAAAATTATGAAATTTTTGCAAAGTGAATTAGTGATAAAAACTTATTATTCACAAACAAGTATTAAGTCACACTATGTGAGTGCATAAAGACTAAATGTAATTTGTTAATAGCATTTCATGTGCAGACTAATGGCTAAATAAAGCATTAAAATCAAATTTTAAAGCATTATTTGTGAGCATTCAGCAATTTTAAGCAAAACAATTAATTTAGTTTACTACTGTTAACACAGCTAATATATAATATATCTCAGCATAGTGTGACTAACATTGCATTAGCAAAAGTACTTATAAAATATATTTCAAAGCTGCAGCTGAATATTGAATAAAAAAGCAAGTTTAAAGAAGTAAAAAGCACAATGAAACACATAAGACAAATGAAAGAAATATGTAAAACACTCAAAGTGCATTTATAAATTGCAAAAAAGACATAGAAATGTTACTATAACAGAACATAAATGTTAGAAATCTTTGCACTAAAATAATGAGTTATGCTGTAAATAAAAAATGTGTAAACACTTCATTCAAATCACAAGTTAGAAGATTGTTTTTTTAAACTTTTTTAAATTATAAATGTATGAGAAAAATAAATATATAAACTTAATTTACTAGCACAATATAAAAGTATTTATCTCATCTTTCACATCTCACTACTGAAATCATATCATGCACACAACAAAAAAATAAAATCACTTAGTCTGATATGCATTAAAAATAAAAAGTAGTAAAAAATAAAAAGTATTTTGCAAGCAGAATAAAGTAATAATAAAACATGTTATTTAGTTCATTAAAAGAGATACTTACATAATTACAACATATAGCAAATGAAGTCAGATCTGAAAAAAGCAGCAAATTTACTGTAAGAATTTAAGACACAAGACAAAAAAACAAAAAGCTATAAAAAATTATTTTTGAAAAGAATAAAGAGAGCAAGATAAAAATTAATTTTAATTCTTCAAAAGAAATAAACATTAAAATACAAGCATTGAAGTGCAGAAAAGAATTAAATAAATCACAAACAAAACTTAATCACAACATTAAAGCACATTTAAAGTGCATTTAAAGTGCATTTATATTTTAACATCAATTAACTTACACAACAACATTAAAACAAAACACACAAACAAGTTATTTCTCAAACTACTACAAATTAATAATTACAATATATGATGCACAAAAAAAATTTACAGAGAAAAAGTTCAACAATTTTTGAAAAGATAACACTACAAATTTAAAAATGAGAAAAAACATTAGCTTAGCTCTGAAAAGCTTAATATATGTTTTTTTTTTAAATTTTAAACTTTGTTTTAAAAAATTTGACTGAGTCATTTAAAGAAAAGTTTATCATTATTATCTAAAGCTCAAAGTTAAAAATGAAAAAGCAACAGTGATAATAATGCTCATTAATAATAACAATAAGTTTTAAAAACACACACATTGCTATGTTAACAACTTTAACTAATTTGCATTAGATTAAAAAAATGTATTAACTACATTAATAGCAGTAAAAATAATTTAATAAGTTTTTAAACTTTTAAAAACTAAAAGATATTAATGACATATACTTCAGCAATGATTATATTTACACACTTTGTTAAACACATATGTAGCTCTGAAAAAATACTTTTTCAAAAACCACACATAATGCTAACAAGGCAAACTGTGTGACACTGAGAAGTAACTGACATTTTCTTCTTTCTTTTCTTTTTAATTATTAGTTTTTTCATTTTTAATTGCATCAGAAAACAACAAACAGTGAAAGAAAAAAAAAAAAACAAAAATCAGCAGCTTAATAGCAGTAAACAGCAGCAATGACTGCAATGACAACAGCAGTGGCATAAGTATAAACAGTAATATGAGTGCAAATAATAGTAATAATAATAATTGTGATAAAAACAATGCAAGCATTAATAGCAATAACAGCAACAATTTTAATAACAGCAGTAGTGATAGCAATGATAACAGCACAATAATGATGTTATTGCTTTTAACTTGAATGAGAATATTTTAATATAATAAAATTCATTTATGACAATATTAGCATAACTCTCAGCTGCAATAACACGTTGTTACACAATGAAGTGATGTAAATGTACTATTGTTTACACAATAAACATTTATTGTGAAATAACAACATTGTGATGAAAAAATATAAAAATGTCATATAGTCTTGCAAATGGCTATGACAACAACTTTTAAAAAATAATTTTAACTTTAAATAAATTACAGTAGCAAGCACAAAAAGAAATAAAAAGACTTATAATTTCACTACTATAGTGATCTAAGAAAGAAAAATAATACACATAAATTATACAGAATAATATGTTTTTATACTACATTTAAAATAAGCTAGCAACAAGCAAAGTTAATTAAACACTAGTGAGCCAATGACAATGTGAAAATTAAAATTTGCTTTGTTTACAAAGTTGATATTAATACTACATTACTATGCTATATAAACATATTAGCTTAATGCATGCTGATGCAAATCTGAGTTTTATACATAACTTTATAAACAGTGACACACAAAAGTAATAAATTACAAAAAAAGAAATTGAGAATTTTTTAATTACTTAAGCATCTGAGAGACTAAATGCATAAAGAAAAAAAGCAATTGTAAAATGCATAATGCTGTAATGCAGCATTTTAGCTAAAGCTGTGCTTTTATCATGTGACACTCACTTAGATAGAGTTACAACTTTGCACACACATATGTGCATTCATCTGTGTGCTCATAGTGAATGTATATAATTCTCATAGTCTGCCAGAATTTTAGCAGTTAAAAATCAATTTTATATATATTTTCACTATAGAGCTATATCAGTATCAGTTTTCTTACACTACTTTGTATTGTTAGTAGTATACTTTGTATATTTTAGCATCTTTTACAGTTTTAATTCTTCTTTTGTAAAAAGTAGTTCATTAAAACTGCAGTATAGCTTTTTAATGTTTTGCATTCTTGCACATAATATTTGATATTCACACCGAGTTCTTACAGCATGCTATACACAATGCACAATTGAATGTGACAAGTGAAGTAAAAGCTTTTATTGCTCTCTTTATTGAAAATGAACTGCAGAAAAGCTTTATCAACTTAAAAGACTAAAAGAAAAAGATAGAGAAAAAATCTCAGAGCTATAGCAGCAATAGAGAATTACTTAAAATTAAATTTAAAAGATGAGCTGCAAACTTACAACAAAACATATAGCAAAGCACACATTTTGAAGAAAAAAACTTTGATTTGAAAGATATGCAAACAAAGTTTAAAAACTTTGTTAACAATATAAACAACTTAAATTAAAGTTAAAATTTGCATATAAATAAAAATTACTAAAAAAAGCTTAAAAATAACTTAATCAATCAATTCATTCAAATGTCTTAAATAATTTTGACTCTGCAACTGCAAGTGAGTTTGCAAGACTTACAGTGAATATATATTTAATTTTATAAAGTAATTCACAACAGTTATTGAATCTTAAAAACTTTTACAATGACTTTAAAATATTAGAAGACTTAAAGAACAAAACTTTATTATAAAAACAAAAGCAATTTTAAAAAGAAAGTAACTTCACTGCTAGACCACTACTTAAAATGTTCAATAAGCAAAAATATCAAAGAAAAAACATGAAGAAATTTATCATTTTCATGATTTATATGAAGCTTATCTTTCATAAATACAAAAAATAGTTTGCCAGCAATAAAAGTTAAAAAATAACTGAAGAAGTAAAATTTTTATCTGACAACTAACTACTAAAGTAAAGTTAACATATTAAAAATATAATTTAAAAGCTCACTTAAAAAAATTTTTACAAATTCAATTTGCAGCAAATCAATAATTTAAACAATTTTCATCAGCAAATAATGCTGAAATATAATTAAGCTTATCAGAGCAAACACTAGTTAGTGTATAACTTCATAATGTACTTTGCACAGTAAAAAGCATAATTGACAGAATTTTATATTGAACAACAGCAAAAAGAACATTTACATATGAAAATTCTCAACAAAATTTATAAAAAATTATTGCACTTTAAAAACAAGCTAGATAATTATAATAATTTTATTACTCATTTGCAAGTAGTGAAAAATTCTTTATTTAACTGAAGAAGAGCACTATATTAAAAACATATCTTCAAATTGAAACAAATTAAAAAGAATTTAAAGTGATGAAAATTGAATAATTATAAAAGCAGTTTAGAGCAAAATTTACAAGAGAATTTTTTATAATCTGTGAACTCACAGCAAGACTCACAGTTAATTTTATAGTTAATTTCACAGTCTGACAATGACACTTTAAAGAATAAGAAACACATTAAAAGACAATGCAACTACTATCATAAAATAGAATATATCACAGAATACTATTACACACAATTTCAAACAGAGAAAAAGTAAATTAAAAAATTAAAAAACTAAATATTTCAGTGCTATGCACTGCTATAGCACTAAATATTGATTCTCATTATCACAATGATTTTGTTTTGTTAATAAACATTTTTCTAGAAATTTTTACTAGCATGAAAAAAGTCTAAGCTTTAATTAATTCTGATGTCAAATTGAATTTTATCAGCTAAAACTGAGTAAAGCAATACTTATTCAACATCAGTGGCTAACCACATAGTGTTAAAGCTATAAATGAATATAAGATTATTTTATATAACAAATAACAAATAATTACTAAAGCAATAAATCAAAATGATTTAACTTAAAAGCAAGGCCATAATTACAAAGCAATCAATATTGAGAAATATAATGTTATACTTAAATACTTTTAGTTAGCTGAAATTAACTTTAATTCTAACTGGCCTTTTCAGACATAAGTTTATTGCAAGATTAAATTAGCAGATGAGATCAAAGTTATTTTAGTTACAAAGTGCAAATGTAAACTTTACAGAGAATGCACAGCATTTTTACTTACTTCTGAATTATTTTTTAGAAACAGACTAATAGATGCCTTTAAAGGCATAACCACTTCAATTTTAAAGCTGCATCTACTCAAAAAGATAGAGAGATATATAAACATATTTTTCAAAGAAAAAGCTGAAATATTGCCAGAGAACACACATTTTAATTATGCAATTGATCTCAAACCAGGTAAAAAGTTATTATACAAGTTAATATACAAGTTATTTGTGAAAAAACTAGAGATTTTTCACAAATATATTGAAACAAATCTAGAGAAGAGATGAATTCAATTATTAAAGAGCTCAGCAAAGGCATTTATTCTTTTTTTTTTATGTCAAAAAAAATAACAATTTTCAATTATGTATAAATTACCAAAGCCTGAATGCAATTATCATTAAAAATTACTACTCACTCTCACTAATTAGTGAAATAATAAATAGACTTGCAGATGCTAAAATCTTTATTAAATTTAACTTGCATAATATATATTATCACATTTGTATTCAAGCAGAGAATGAATAAAAGACTATATTTCACACACACTATAAACACTTCAAATATCAAATAATGTCATTTAAGTTAGTTAATGCTTTAGTTACTTTTTAATTCTATATTAATCAAGCATTAGATGATTTTTTAAATGTGTGTGTTGTGGTATACTTGAACAACATTTTTATTTACTTTTAGTCAGAGAAATAATATTGAAAAAATATTTAAACAGTGCTAAATAGATTGTAAACTTATCATCTATACACAAAGTGAAGCAAGTGCAAGTTTGCAGTGGTGAAAGTGAGCTTTCTAAAATTTATTATTAGTCTAAAAAGCATTAAAATGAAACTAGCTTAAATAAAAATTATAGTGAGCTAGCCACTGCCATAAAGCATGCATAACATTCAAATATTTATTAAATTTACTAACTTCTACAAGTGCTTTATACAGAACTTTACAAAAATTAATAAGCTTTTAGTGATGCTTACAGAAGACATTAAAAAAAGCTAAAAATCTTCATTATTTATGTTTATTAAAGAAGTTCAAAAAACATTTAAAGACTTTAAAGCATTATTTATTAATGCATTAATACTAATACATTTTGACCCAAAACAAAGAATATAAATTGAGTCAAACATCTTAAGTTTCACAGTTATAATTATAATTTCTCAACTGCTGAAAGATAAGTAGTGACACTTTGTAATTTACTAATTTTGAAAAATGTTTTTAGTGAAAAAAAAAGACTTATAATGCAAAGCTATTAGCTATTATGTTAGCCTTTAAAAAATGAAAACATTATTTGAAAGATGCAAAGCACTTAGTTATTATATTATTTAATTATGTCAATCTTCACTACTTTATGATAATTAAAAAGTTAAATAAACATCAGATAAGATGAGCAAAAAAGCTTAGCACATTTAATTTTATTATAAAGCATTATTTGAAGAAAAGCAATCTCACAAATGCATTAAGTTGTCACTCAAATTACAAGAAAAGAATAGCAAAAAACATGCTATTTTTACTGTAAAAGAAACTTGCAAAAAGCTTTTTAAGCTTAAATTAAAAAAACTTCTCTGAAAAACTTTTACATGTGTTAAAAGCACTTTTAACATATAGACAGAAAGAAACATTGCTAGTTGACATTATTGATGCTTATAAAAGTCAAAACACATTTATAAATAAAAGTTACACTGAGAGCAATATAAAAGATTTAAAATTTTTAATGTTTTAAATGTTAGCTACTGCAGCAATAGCATTTAAAACAGCTTATATGAATATGCCAAAGACCATATTATAGCTTTTACTGTGAGTTTAACAGAGAGATGTCTTTGTAAAATAAACAAGTGATGAATTGAAGTGTGTGAACTAGACTGCACATTTGCTGCAAAACTTACAGCAAATCTCACAGCAGAAGACAAAAAATAAATAAAATATTTAAACTGAACACTTATTCTAAAAAATAAACTGAAATAATCTACTCAGATATAGAAGTTGTGCATATATACTTAAAAATAAAGTTATGATTGAAAAAATTATTCACACAAATTATAACAATTTACAGAGAAATCATTTTGCAGTCAAATGCATTTTCAAAACTATTCACTGCAAATACTTTTAGCATGATATGACAGAAAATATTAAAAAATATATTCAGATATGTGATAAATGTTAACAGATTAAAATACATAGACATAAGTTTTATAAGAAGTTAAAACTACTATTTTAGTCTACACAGCCTTTTGAAATTATTACTATAAATTTCATTACTAGTTTTTTATCTTCAAGATGGCAGAAAAAAATTTATAACATTATATTAATGATAATTGATATTTTCACTAAGTGAGCTATATATATACTCACTTACATCAATTTAAATGCACTTTAGTTAGTTGATATTTTATATGACTAAATATTTTAAAATTTTAAAGTACTAAAGAATATTATAAATGATTGAGAAACTTTATTCATAAACAAATTTTGGTTTACACTGTGTTACTATTTAAATGTCTGATGACAGCTATTTACTATTTTTTATTTTTAAATAGATAAGTAAACTGAATATTAAAATTAAATGCTAAAGCATTATCTACAAGCATATTGCAATTATAATCAAAATGACTGAGCATGATGACTACTAATAGCTTAAGTTATTTATAACTGATTAATGCACAATACTACTAGTATGAGCTTAATGAAAGCACTGATGAAATATAACAAAGACATAAGCATAAATATTAAGTTATTACTTTGTGAAGACAAATTAAATCTCACAGCAAACCACACAGTGTGATTACAGAAAATGCACAAATTACTGAAATTGCATTTGAAGAAAGTAATTAAAAGTCAAAAGAAATACTATAACAAATGTTATAAAGTCATAATTTTCAAAATGAGAGAGAAAATGTTATTAAATATTAAAAATATTTGAATTCTTTATCTGAGTCAAAAACTGAAGAACTATTATTTGAGACTTTTTACTATCACTGATGTTTAAGAAAAACAAGTCTACAAGCTATAATTAACATTATAATATCAAAAAGTTCACTTTGTTTTTTATGTTTCTCTGCTGAAAAAGTACTATAAATATAATAATCAATCTTTGCTAAAAGAATTAATACTAATCAATGTAGAGAAGAAATAAAAAGTAAAAAGCATTTTTGCTATGCAAATATGAGCAACAAAGACAAAATATTTAATGCAATGAAAAAAATTTCTCTCATCAGAAAACACATAAAAATCAGAAAAAAAATGTTTAAAAAGCTTAAAAGCTAATACAGCTCTTCAAAGAGAAGCAACTACAGTAAGTGAAAAGCTCAAAAAAACATCAGAAGAATTAAATACTTAAAATGAAATTATTTATTTGTTGACAAAAACTATTTAAAAGCCAAAAACACTATATGCATGCAGACTGCAAAGTATACACATATCTCACATACAGATCACATATAATTGCATATAAATTATATTTAATTACACATCAATTGCAAAGCAAATCATTTATTCAAACAGCAACAAAAGATTGAACACATTGTGAAGTTATTTTAAGAACTAAAGCAAAAAATTATAATTCACAATATGTAAACTCAACTGCACATTTACAGCAAACATTACAGTGAATTTTGCACTGAGAAGCAAATAAACAAAATTTGTCACACTATATGACAGCAAATAAAAACAACAATATTATGCAATGAAAAAACACAATCACTGAAGAAGAACTATAATGCTATACAAAATAAACAATGCACTATTAGAAGAAATATAAGCACTTGAAAAACTACAAACTTTGAGAGTGAAATTTATAAAAAGAAAAGACAGTTGTAATATAGCATTTCAACTAAAGTTATACTCTCATTATGTGACATTTGCTTAAATAGAGTTATAACTTTATGTGTATACATGTGCACTTGTTTGTGTGCTTGCAGCAAATGTATATAATTTTTACAAACTGCTAAAATTCTAACAGTCAAAAATTAATTCTATACATATTCTTCATTATAGAGCTATATTAGTATTAGTTTCTTTACATTACTTTGTATTGCTAGTAGTATACTCTGTATACTTTAACAGCTTTTACAATTTTTAATAAACTGTTCATGTTAAAGGTCAGTATAAAGTCTAAGTCAATAACTTAATTCTAATTTAAGTTGAATTTTATACTTTTTTATAAAATAATAAGTTTTTAATTTTCTAGTAATTTTACTTTTTATAATATGTTCTCATACAGATAAAATTTTTATAGTTTAAATAGTTTATAAAATTAAAAGAAAAACTAATAAACTTAAACTAAACCAAACTAAATGATTAATTAAAAACCACTAGTTTAGTTTACAATATTTAAAAACTATTATGATTTTTAAAATGCTTGAACTAAATCACTCAATAAATGGTTTGAGTGGTTTAATTATGGTTTTATTAGTTTAATTTAACTAGTTTATTTATGTTGTTAGTGAAGTCTATTAAGCTTTACTTGCATATTTTTTAAGTTAAAATTTTCTTCTTCAAAATGCATATTTTAATGTGTGCTTCACTGCAAGTTTACAGTTTGTTTTTCAAACTTAACTTTAGATAATTTTTTATCACTATTATACTTTTAAGATTTATTCTCTGCTATTTTCTTTTAATCTTTTAAGTTGACAAAGTCTTTTTGCAAATCATTTTCAGTAAAAAAAGCAGTAGAGATTTTCACTTCACTTGTTATACTTATTTGTGTATCATATGCAACTTGCTGCAAGAACTTTGCACAAATATTATATATCACACATGAAGATGTAAAGTATCAAAAAGCTATACTGCAATTTTAACAAATCACTTCTTTTTTAAAAAGAAGAATTAAAACTGTAAAAAATGTTAAAATATACAGAGTATACTACTAGTGATATAAAATAGTGTAAAGAAACTAATACTAATTGTAATGCTAAAGTGGCAGCTAGCTTTGATATTTATTATCATTAAATTAAAAAAAACTAGACAAGTAATAGCAAATGCTATTACTTGACTTAACACTTTTTATATAGTTATAATTATAATAATAATTATAATCTTATGAAGTGTTATCACCTTAGAATTCTTTCTAGCTATTTTATTGTACTATTGATTAGAGAAGACTTAGCAGAACATTTACCTAGTTTTTTCTTGATGATTTAAGTTTGTTTAAATCTTCTGTAAACTGTTAATATAGTCTGCTTACCATAGTTCTTCAGATAAGGCTTCATATGCTGTATAACTTAGTGGGTTTTAACTGAATAATAATAGCTAAGTTAGAAGTAGAGTCTAATCAAATTGTAATTTTTTCAATATTATTCTTACTAATCTGTAGTAAATAGTAAATAAAACAAATATAACATTGAGTGTGAAGAATTAAATACATCTGCTGAGTGAGAATGAATTCTTTTATATATTCAGTTCTTTATATATTATCTAATATATTTTTTAATATGTCATATATCTTTCTTGTATACCATATACTATATACCATGTAGTATACTGTTTCTTGACCAGTATATCTTTTTGTATACTGCATTATGTGACTTGTCTGCTTTGCTTTAATGCTATGCTATAAAGTCTCATTTTATCAGAGTGTCATAATTATGTCTTTTCATGATTAATTTGTAACATTACTTTCTTTTTTCAAAGTCTTTGTCTCTGAAGACATAATATAAATAGAGTGCTTATTTGTCTTGTTATTATGACTCTAACTCTTTTTTGTAAGTGATATTTTTCTTTCTTTTATCATGCCTTCTCACTGTGATTATTATTAAGAGTATTGTCACTAGACTAACTTGATTTAACAGTTTGGTTATTTTACTTCTGTGGCTTACAACTGATGTTTTAATTGTAGTACTTTTTGCATTATGAACTTGAAAAATAAAAACTGTGCTGCTTGCACTTATTGTGATTATAAATGTAAAAAACAGTTTCATAGTGATTATAAGTGAAATAAACTGCATTATTCTCAGAATAGAATTAAATCAAACATTTATGCTACAGATGCTGAACTTAAGTGTTTTTAATCTCAGTTATTAGTGGCTTTAGCTTATCATTCTTGTTTTTATAAACAACAAAAGTTTTTAAAAAAGTATAGTTTAAAGATACTAAATTATGACACTATAGTCATAGATAAGTTAAATGAAAAGAATTCTTTATCAGCTGAGAATATTACTAAACTTAACTGTCTTGCCAATAAAAGCAATTGTCAGCATCAAAAGTTATTAGCTACTCTTGATAATTTATTAATAAGTTAACTTCTTTGTAATTTAAGTTTTAGTTTTTGAACTTTTGCCAGTTTCAATATTTCTTCATCAGATGTTAACAATTTATCAAGTTCTTAATAGATTCTCAAGTGTTCTCTGAAATACTGTACTTCTTTTACTTCACTAAGTATTGTGTTTGTCTGTTAACTTTTCTTTTGTTTAGAATTTTTTCAATTTCATATTCTTTTTCTATGATTTTAATTTCTTTATTTTGCATCTGTGTGTTTTGTGGTGCTAATTCCAATAATAAGATATGAAAAATTGAGTGTATTCTCATACTGTTTAAGAGTTTCAATTTGTAGTTCACTAATTTAATTTTCTCTTTAATAATGAATGATTCAATTTTCTTGCTGTCAAGTTTGCTGCTTAATTATTTTGTTTTAATGTTTTTGTGTATCAAATATACTTTCTTTTCTCTTTTTAAATTAAGTCTCTTTTGATAAGTTTTATTATAGTAGACTGTCATTCTAAAATTTGCAAATTCAATATCTTTTCATAATTACTTATGCAATGTTTATAATTGTGTAATTTTCTTTTCTGCTTTGTGATTAGTCTTTTTAATTTTTTTTAGTTCACTGTCAAATTTAGAATTATACTCAAAATTAATATAAAACAGTGTCTCTTTAATTGTCACATTAATTGAGTTGTTATATGCAAATTGTGCTATAAGTAATAGTTTAACTCAATTGCTTTGATTATAGTTTATATAATTCTGTAAATACTATTCAATTATCTGGTTTATTTTTTTAGTTTATTTATCTATCTGTGAATAATAAGCTATGTTAAGTCTATGCTCAATGCTAATTATATTCATTAATGTCTTTCATAATTTCAATGTAAACTATGAATCTTTATTTGTTGTAATTCTCTTCAGTGTGCCATGTTTGCTAAACACATATCAAAATAGTAAATATGCTATGTCAATAGCTATTACATTTGTTTTTGTTGGTATTGTGTATGTATATTTTGTCAATTTATTCACCACTGTAAGAATAGTGTTATGTGTAATCTTATTTATTTTTGACTCTGATAGTTATATAATAAAGTTTATAGTAATTTATTCTTATGAGTAAATGAGTACCACAAGTGATTGTAATTCTTTGTATAATAGATGTCTTGCTGTTTTGTTTCTCTGACAAATGTCACATTTTTTAAGATATTAGTATATTATTTGTTGCATGTTTAAAAAATAGAAGTTTTTTGATATCAATTTTTCTATCTTTTTCAATTTAAAATGTTCTCTAGTTGGCAGTTTATAGTATCTTTTAATCATCTCATTTTTTGCTATACATAATATATATATCAATCTGTGATAGTAAATCAGTTTATTTTTTTCTGTAATTTTGTTAGTCTTTTCTTTAATCATTTTAAAATTTTTATCTTTTGTAATTTTTTTCTTAATAGCCTGCATTAATTTGTTATTTTGACTTTTAATAGTCATAGTTGCTGTTAATTTTGCTATCTAATTATTATACATTATTATTTTATTCTTTTGGAATCTTAATAGTGCTAGTTTTAATTTAAAAACTTTTTCTTTATGATTTGATTGTTTGTTAAGTATGTCTATTTATTTGTTTTATTCTTCACTGCAATGTTCAATTGTGAAGTTATAATTCATTAATATTTTTACTCATCTTGCTTGTCTTTGTGTTAACACTTTAGTTGTCATGAAGTAAGTAAAATTTTTGTAATTTGTAATTACTTTAATTGTGTGCTTAACTTCTTTAAGATATATTTTTCATTGTCAAAATGCTGTCATTATGGCTAACAATTTCTTGTTGTAAATCTTATAGTTGAGTTCTGTTGGTATCATTTTTTTTAAGTAATATGCTACTGAGTGTAGCTTTTTATTATCATCTGGCTATGACATAACCACTTCAATTGCATAGTTTGATACATTAGTCTTAATAATTATTTTTTTCATTAAGTTGTGCTGTTTGATTACTAATGCTGTTATCATTTTTATTTTAATTTCTTCAAGTGCTTTTTGTTGTGTTTTTGTTTATTGAAACTTTTTTTTTTCTTCAATAAGTTGAATAGTGGTTTTATAATATTTGTATATTATTCAATGTATTGTCTGTAGTAGTTCATCATTTCAATAAATGCTTATAATTTTTGTAAATTTGTTGATACTAGCTAATCTCTGATTGTCTAAATCTTGAGTTAATTTGTTTATATTTTTTTCTAAGTAATTTAGTGTTTTAGAAAATTCATTTTCTGAATATAAAATTCACATTTCTTTAGCTTGAGTTATAGCTTTGTTAGTTGTAGTTTCTATAGTATTATTCTGACATGTCTGACATAATCTTTAAAGCTTTTGGAGAATACTAAAATGTTATTCAAATATGCTATAATGAAGTTAAATTAATACTTGCCTAATACTAAATTAATAAATTTTTGAAATGTTGCTAGTGTGTTAGTCAATTTAAAAGACATAATCTTATATTGTTTTTCATTTGTCTCTGAGTTTGATTTATATTTAGTTATATGTATCTGCAATGTCAAATTTTGTAAACCATTTCACTTCTTGTACCACATTTTGTATTTTGATGATTAATAATAACAGATATTTGTTTTTAATTGTAATCTTATTCAACTGTTTGTAATTAATACAAAATTGTAATTTAGTATTCTTCTTTGGCATAAATAACACTAAGTATTCTGCTAATAATGTCACTAATTTAATATAATCTCATTTCAATTTGTTATTAATGTATTTCTTTGCAATCTTTGCTTCTCTCTCTAACATTAAGTAAATCAGTTTGCATGTTGATTTTTTCTCTTTCATTAAAGATATCTTATAATCAAATGATTTGTGATTTGGCAATTTCTCATTGATGCTAAAATTAAAGAGATTTTAAAATTGCTTATACTTCTTTAGAATTGTTAGTTTTGTTATTTCTTGCAATTCTTTTTTACTTATTATGATGTTATATAGTGTTTAACTATGTTGTCTTTTCTGAGTTTGCATGTTCTTTTATATAGTCTCATTTATTAATTTGCTTTCTGTAGATTTTTTGGCTTGTTAAGTTTTTTATTTATAGCTATTATGAACCAACCATGGAGAGGTATGAGTGTGACACTCTGATAAAATAAAACTTTATAGTGCAACACTGAAGCAAAGCAAACAAGTCACATAATGTGATATACAGAAAGATATACTAGCCAAAAAATGATATACTACATGGTATATAATATATGGTATACAAGAAAGATATACAATATATCAAAGAGTATATTAAATAGTATATAGAGAACTGAATATATAAAAGAGCTCATTTTCACTCAGCAGATGTATTTAGTTCTTTGCACTCAATTATATTATATTGTTTTATCTACTATTTACTATAGATTAGTAAGAACAGTACTGAAAAAATTACAATTTGACTAGACTCTACTTCTGACTTAGCTATTATTATTCAGTTGAAGACTCACTGAGTTATATGACATATAAAGCCTTACTTAAAGAATTGTGATAAGTAGACTGCATTAACTGTCTACAGAAGATCTAGATAGACTTAAATCATTAAAAAGAAATTAGATTAATGTTTTATTAAGTTTTCTTTAACCAATAGTACAATAGAATAGCTAGAAAGAATTCTGAGGTGGTAACAATAGCTGCATTTATTTAAGTTTAGTAAAATGAAATCTATCACTTACATCTCAGCCTCAGTTGCTTTATTGCCTAGTTTTTTGTTAGTCTCAAGCAACTATTATTGCCTTTTAGCTTCTTAGATGATTTATTGACCTTATGTTATTTTTCTAGTTCTGGTTTAGTTGAGTTTTTTTGTAAAACTGTTATAATTGCTTTTTTAATTTTGTTATCTGATAGCATTATTCATTGCTTTATAAATTGCTTTACTATTTTAAATATCTTCTGAGTTTCTTATAAATGCTTGTTGATTTTATTTTATATTTCTTATACTGTCTTTGGTAATCTGAATGCTTGTTTAGCTTGTTCAGTTTCTGAAAAAACTATATTCTTATCACTGTCATCTTAAGTCATTTCTTTGTATTATATTCATCTCTGGCTTTCAGAAACTTTATTGTAGTTGTTTTCTAATGTTTCTTCATTTGTTGCTTTTAACTCTTGTTTTAGTTTCTTTAGTTTCTTGCAGTCTTTTACATAATGCTCTTTTTAATTGCAGTTGAAGCATTTAAATTTTTTTTGTTTTGGATTCTGACTGACTTTATCATTTTGTTGTGGTGCTATAGTGTCTAGCTTCATCAGTCTTGATTTATAGAGATTTTTTTCCTTAATTGATTGTTTTTTATTTAATCTATATCAGTTTATTTCTTTGTATTTAGTGTTTCTTTATTGTTTAGCATATTTCTATGCTTGCTTTCATTTAAACATTCTGTTATTAATTTTAATTAATAACTTAATTAAATTATTAATGTTTTCTGATCTATCAACTTATGCTATTTCATTTTGCATTTCTTTCTTGAGTCTTTGCTTATAAACTGCTATTTGTGCTAATAATTCTCATTTCAGATGAGACATAATTTGTCTGAACTGCATTATATATTTTGTCACTAATTAAATTTAATGCAGATGTTTAAGCTTTTGTTTCATTGTTTTAGTCTTATCTGCAATACTAAATGTTTTGTTCAGTTTAATCTGAAAGCTTACATAGCTTCTGTAAATTCATTTGGTAATTTTATTTTGGTTATTTTTGTCTGAGTTTAAGTTTTTATTAATCATCATTGAGTTAATTTAATCAAACACTAGTTCTTTTATGTAGAATATTGTTAAAAGTATTTTATTGTTGTCATTAATGATGTTTATCATCTGAAAGTATAGATTCAACTAAGTGATAAATGCTTGTAGTTTGTCTTACTTACTATAATAGTTTTTGAATTTCAATGGCTTAATTTTATGTTGAAGTTCTTTCTCTGCAGCTTGCATGGTTACAATAGTTTTTTGCAGCTGTTTAATTATTTTCATAAGTTCTTAAGTTATAGAAGTTTAATTTGCAGTGTTGATTATTGTAGTTTATTTAGCAAATATTGCTTAACTGTTGCTTAACATATTTAATTTTAAATACTTAAGCTTTCAGTAACAGAGTTAAAAGCACTCAATATGTTATCACTTCAAAATTCTTTCTAGCTATTCTATTGTACTATTGGTTAAAGAAAGCTCAGTGAAACACTTATTTAATTTCTTCTTGATAATTTAAATTCATTTAAATCTTCTATAAACTGTCAATGTAGCCTGCTTACCACAGTTCTTTAAGTAAGGCTTTATATGCTGTATAACTCAATAGGTCTCAACTAAATAACAATAGCTAAGTCAGAAGTAGAGTTTAGTTAAATTGTAATTCTTTCAGTACTGTTTTTACTAATTTGTAGTAAATAGTAAATAAAACAAATATAATATTAAGTGTGTTACAAACCAACTATGAAGAGGCATAACTGTAACATCTTAATAAAATAAGACTCTATAGCACAGCACTGAAGCAAGGCAGACAAGTCATGTGATGTGGTATACAAGAAAATATATTAATCAAGAAATGATATACTACATAGTATGTAGTATATGATATACAAGGAAAATATACAGTATACCAAAGAGTATATTAGAAGATATATAAAAAACTAAATATATAAAAACATTTATTTCCACTTTACAATTGTATTTAGTTCTTCACACTTAATGTTATATTTGTTTTATCTACTATTTACTATAAATCAGTAAGAATAGTACTAAAAGAATTATAATCTAACTAGACTTTACTTCTGACTTAGTTATCATTATTCAGTTGAGACTCACTAAGTTATACAATATACAAAGTTTTATTTAAAAGACTGTAATAAGCAAACTATATTAACTGCCTATAGAAAATTTAAACAGACTTAAATTATTAAGAAAAAACTAAGTAAAAGTTCTGCTGAGCTTTCTCTAACAAACAGTACAATAAAATAGCTAGAAAGAATTCTGAGGTAATAACAAAGTGTGAAAAACTAAATACATCTGCTGAGTGAAAATAAACTCTCTTATATATTTAGTTTTTTGTATACCATCTGGTATACTTTTTGGTATGTCACATATCTTTCTTGTATACCATATATTATATATCATGTAGTATACTATTTTTTGGCCAGTATATCTTCTTGTATACTACATCACATGACTTGTTTGTCTTGCTCCAGTGCTGTGCTGTAGAGTTTCATTTTATCAAAGTGTCACAATTATGTCTCTTTATAATTGGTCTGTAACATAAAGCACTAGTTAAATTTTTTACATTAATATAGCTTTATAGTGAAAATATATGTGAAACTAATTTTTAGCTAAATTCTAATAGCCTGCAAAAATTATATACATTTACAGTGAGTGTGCAAGTAAGCACACATATGTGTACACTAGAGTTGTAGCTCTATTTAAGCAAATGTCACATGATGAAGATATAGCTCTAGCTAGATTGCTGTGTTACATAAGCTAGTTAAGTAAAAATGCTATTTTATTATCATTTTTCTTTTTAATATTAATTTAAAAAGCAAAATTTGCTAGCTAATGCTCTCACATAAAGACAAAAAAGTATTGAGCAATAATAAAAAAAGATAAAAAAACACTAAACTTAATGTTTGCTCAGATTAAAAATTTTAAATAATTAAATTTAAATTGAACTTTAAGTTTTTTTTTATCTTTGCTAAAAAATTTATTTTGTCAATAAGCTTCTGAAGAAGAACAAAGAGAACTTAAAGCTAGCAATATATTAAACTGAAGCAGTGTGAAAAAACTCACTTTAAACTCTACAGAATAAATTACTATTATACAAAAGTTAATTAGCAATTTTTAATGTTAAAAATTTAAAAATTTGACTTTTTGACAAAGCACACTGGCAATGCTCTACAGCTTATTTAAATAGAAAAAAAAACTTTAAATTTTATTTAAATTTAATACTAGTAGCTTAAAATAACATTTTATATGAAATAATATATTGTGAACTGTTTAATGTGCTAAAAAACTAAAATACTTTAAAATTTTTTTTTTAAGTTTACTACAAATTTTATCAATTCTTAAAAGACTTTAGCAATGTATTGCTACAAATTCTAAATTATTTCTTTTAAAACAAGCACAAATATAATGCAATATTTACAGTAGTGAATTACTTTTAAAATGAATTTTGCTTTACTTTTGAGGTTAAACTAAAGCTTTTATTAGCATTTTACTTTCAAATTAATGAGCAGATGAAAGTACTAAATTAGCATATAGTACAGTAGCTAAGACTTTATGTAAATTATTATCAAAATAATTAATTTAAGTTTTTTTAATGATTAATTTTGTTGCTGCTATACTAATGCAAAAATTAATTTAATTATCACTTTTCTAAGTAGAATACAGTTATGAGCCTAAAACCTCATTTAACTAAATTTTAATTTTAAAGAAATTATTTATTTTAAAGCAAAAACATCATTAAAATATATAGTAGTAGCTACATTATTTTTAGACAATATAAAAGTTCACTGAGATTTTGATTCAAGCAGCTTAAAAGAAGCAAAAGTAATAAGCCAATAAGCACTGCTGAGAAATTAATTTTAATGTTAAAAACTTTGTGTTTATATTACTAAAAAACTAAATATTAAATCAACTATTAAGAAAACTAGCCAATTAAATGAAAAAAACTTTTTGAAATTTTAGAACAGATAGAAAATACATAAAAATTAAAGCTTTTAAAAACTATAAAAGTTTAATATTTTCTTTAAATTACTTTTAAAAAGCATTTAGCAACTTAGTGCTATATTAAATTTTTAATTTTTCTCTCTCAGCCAAAATTAATAACAAATTAAAATAAAAAATTAAAAGAATTTTAATAGTTTAACATTAATATAAGTCTGCAATATCAAGTTAAATAAGTGAAATTGTTACCACCCTAGGATCCTTTCTAGCTATTCTATTGTACTAATGGTTAAAGAAGGCTTAATGAAACACTTTACCTGGTTTTTTCTCAATGACTTAAATCTACTTAAGTCTTGTCCTTAGACAGTTGATGTAGCCTGCTTACTATAATCTGTCAGATAAAGCTTTGTGTGTTAAGTAACTTGATAAGTTTTACTGAATAACAATAGCTAAGTCAGAAGTAGAGTTTAATCAAATTGTAATTCTTTCAGTACTGTTTTTACTGACCTGTAGTAGATAGTAGATAAAATAAATCAAATTAAATGCAAAGAATTAAATATATCTACTGAGTGAGAATAAGCTCTTTTATATATTCAGTTCTCCATATACCATTTCATATATCACTTGCCTTGCTTTACTTGTTGCTATACTGTATATCATTTTGTATACCAGTCTGTGTGTCCCACTGAGTTAATATATTGAATCATCATGTAATTTTGTAACCATCTTTCAAGTCTGTCTTGCTTTAGTGCTATACTGTAAAGTCTTATCTTATCAGAGTGTCATAATTATGCCTTTTCATGATTGGTTTGTAACATTATTTTTTCTCTTTAAGATTTTTGTTCTTGAAGACTCATAAATAAAGTGCTTGCTTTTGTTGCTATTATAACCTTGACTCTTTTCTGTAGTGATGTTTTCCTCTTCTCATTATGCTTTCTTAATGTAAGTGTGTGTTGAAAACTGACTCTCTTTATGATTAGTATCACAAAAACTGTCATTACTCTGAGAAGATTGAAAAGAACAGTTTTGTCATTAAGTTTTCTTGTTAATATTGTTTTTCTTATGGTATTTCTTGCAAAATGAATAGTTATTGCAAAAACTGTGCTATGTGTACTAAACACAGTTAAAAATGTGAAAAGTGCTTTCATAGCAATAAAGAATGATGTGATTTTTAATTCACTAAAGATAGGCTGAAAGCTAAATTAGCTAAAGCTGAAAAGCAGTAGACTTTTTTGTCTTTCAAAATTCTTTATCTTCAAAAGCATTGCAAATTCCTGAAAAAGTGTAGTTCTAAAATGTCTGATTATAATACTCACATTCTCAAAATTCTTAAAGAGCTGAATTTCTCTGAGAATACAGCCAAATTGTGTTGTATAGCCAATGAGAATGATTGTTAGTGTCAAAAGCTATCAGCTACTTTTAGTGATTCATTAATGAGTTAAATTCTTTATGATTTAAGTCTCAGTTTTTAAACTTTTGCTAATTTTAATATTTCTTCATCAGATGTTGGCAATTTATCAAATTCTTAATGAGTTCTCAAGTGTTTTTTAAGATATTGTATTTCTTCCACTTCACTAGATATTGTGTTTGCCTGTTGATTTTTCTTTTATCTAGAATTCTTTTAACTTTGTATTCTTCTTCTGTGGTTTTAATTTCTTTGTTTTGTGTTTAAGCATTTTGTGGTGCTAATTCCAATAATGATATATGAAAAATTAAGTGTATTTTCATGCTGTTTGAAAGTTTCAATTTGTAGTTCACTAGTTTAATTTTCTCTTTAATAATGAATGGTTCAATTTTCTTACTGTCAAATTTGCTGCTTGATTGTTTCATTTTAATATTTCTGCATAGCAAGTATACTTTTTTCTCTCTTTTTAGATTAAGTTCTCTCTAATGAGTTTTGTTGTAGTAAACTGCCATTCTAAAGTTCATAAATTTAATATTTTTCTGTAGTTGCTTGTGTAATGTTTATAGCTGTGTCACTTTCTTTTCTGCTTTATGGTTTATTTCTTATGTTTTCTTTGGTTTGCTGCCAAATTTAAGATTATACTTAAAATTAGTATAAAACAGTGTTTCTTTGATTGTTGCATTAATTAAATTGTTATATACAAATTGTGCTATGAGTAGCAGTTCAACTTAATTACTCTGGTTGTAATTTGTATAGTTTTATAAATACTGCTTAATTGTCTGATTTATTCTTTCTGTTTGTTTATCTGTTTGTGAATGATAAACTGTGCTAAGTCTATGCTCAATGTCAGTTATATCTATTAACATCTTTCATAATTTCAATGTGAACTGTGAATCTCTGTCTGTTGTAATTCTCTTTGATGTGTTATATTCACTAAACACATATCAAAGTAATAAATATGCTGTGTTTGAGACTGTTGCATCTGTTCTCATTGATATAGCATATGTATATTTTGTTAATCTATCCACTACTGTAAAAATAGTGTCATATGTGACTTCATTCTTCTTTGACTTTGATAGTTGTGTGATAAAATTTATAGTAATCTATTCTCAAGATTGAGTGAGTATTATAAGCAATTGTAATTCTTTATATGATAGATGTTTTACTATCTTGTTTCTCTGACAAGTGTCACATTTCTTCAAATATCAATATATTATTTGTTGCATGTTTGGAAAATAGAAGTTTTTTAATATCAATTTTTCTGTCTTTTCAGTTTCAAAATGTCCTCTTGTCAGTGGCTTATAATATTTCTTAATCATTTCTTCTCTTGCTGTAAATGATACATATATCAATTTGTTGTAGTAAATTAAGCTATTATCTTCTGTTATCTTGTCAGTTTTTTCTCTGATTATTTTGAGATTTTTATCTTTTGCAATTTCTCATCTGATAGTTTATATTAGTTTCTTATCTTGACTCTTGATAGTCATTATCACTGCTAATGTTGCTGTCTGCTTATTGTATATTATTATTTCATTTTTCTAAAATTTCAATAGCACTAATTCTAGTTTAAAAACTTCTTTCTTGTAGTTTAATTATTTGTTGAGTATATCTGCTTGCTTGTTTTACTCTCCATTGCAATATTTAATCTTGAAGTTATAATTTGCCAATATCTCTACTCATCTTGCTTGTCTTTATGTTAACACTTTAGTTATTGTGAAGTAAGTAAGATTCTTGTGATTTGTGATCACTTTAATTGTATGCTTAGCTTCTTCAAGATATACTTTTCACTGTCAAAACACTGTCACTATGACTAACAATTCTTTGTTGTGGATTTTATAGTTGAGTTCTGCTAATATTATCTTTTTTGAGTAATATGCTACTGAGTGTAGCTTTTTATTGTCATCTAACTATGACATCACTACTTTAATCACATAGTCTAATGTATCAGTCTTAATGATTGTTTTCTTCATTGAGTTGTGTTGTTTAATCACTAATGTCATTATTATTTTTATCTTTATTTTTTCAAATGCTTTTTGTTCTATTTCTGTTCATTAAAATTTTTTCTTTTTCTTCAAAAGGTCAAATAATAGTCTTATAATATTTGTGTATCACTCAATGTATTGTCTGTAGTAGTTCACTATTTTAATGAATGCTTGTAATTCTTGTAAATTCATTGATATTGATTAATCTCTGATTGTTTAAATTTTTAGTTAATTTATTTGTATTTCTTCTTGAGTAATTTAATGTTTTAGAAAATTTGTCTTCTGAA
The DNA here is from genome assembly GCA_029606305.1 of Paecilomyces fulvus. Classification (NCBI taxonomy): domain Eukaryota; kingdom Fungi; phylum Ascomycota; class Eurotiomycetes; order Eurotiales; family Thermoascaceae; genus Paecilomyces; species Paecilomyces fulvus. The sequence goes on along the minus strand of JAPVCG010000076.1, from coordinate 561,399 downwards.
CATGGAATTTGCATTTCTTTAGCTTGAGTTGTAGCTTCATTAGTTGTAATCTTTGTAGTATCATTCTAATGTGTTTGACATGATTTTCAAGACTCTTGAAGAATACTAAAATGTCATTTAAATAAGCTATAACAAAGTTAAATTAATACTCATTTAGTACTGAATTAATAAATCTCTGAAACATTGCTAATGTGTTTATTAATTTAAAAGGCATGATCTTGTACTGATAGTGTCTAAACTTGGTTCTAAATGCTGTTTTTCATTTGTCTTCAAGTTTAATTTGTATTTAATTGTAGACATTTACAACATTAAATTTTATAAATTATTTTGCTTTTCATACCACATTTTATATCTCTGTGATCAACAGTAATGAGTATTTATCTTTAATCATAATTTCATTCAACTGTCTGTAGTTAATACAAAATTGTAAGTCATTGTTCTTCTTTGACATAAATAATACTAGATATTCTGCCAATGATGTTACTAGTTCAATGTAACCTCATCTCAATTTGTTGTTAATATATTCTTTTGCAATCTTTGCTTCTTTCTTTAACATTGGGTAAATGAATTTGCATGTTAATTTCTTTTCTTTCATTAGAAGTATCTCATAGTCAAATAGTTTGTAGTTTGGCAATTTTTTATTGATACTAAAATCAAAGAGATTTTTGAATCACTTATACTTCTTTGAGATCATTAGTTTTATCATTTCTTGTGCTTTTTTTTTACTCACTGCAGTGCTGTATAGTGTCTAACTATGCTGTCTTTTTTGAGTTTGCATGTCTCTTTGTGTAGTCTCATCTGTTGACTTACTGTTTGTAGACTTCTCAGACTTTGTCTGTTTCTTTGTCCTAGAGCCACTAGTTATTTCTCTCAACTCAGTCTTTTTTGTAGCTGACTTTATCTCACTTTTTACTCAACTCTTTGAGGCTTGTGAGTAATTTTATTTTAGTTTTATTTTGTATATATATCTTGTGAACTGTATTTTGTCATGTGTTCAGTTAATCTTTGAATTGTGTTGCTTTAGTCATAGTACTCTGAGTACTACATTATACTTTTCAACTTTGGTCATATCAAAGTTAAGTAACTTCAAATGGTTTTGAATTGAAATTAATATCAATTTTATTTTTGTGGTTAAGAACTGTCTCAAATTTTCTTTATTAAATTCTGAAATTGATACTGGCTGTTGTTTAGCTCTTTTTAAAATTTGTAATTTCTTCATAAATTCTGAATTTATAAAGTTTTCTGTGGCTTCTGAATCAACTAACACTTTAGCTGGCTGATTCATAATCTTAGCCTATATTTTGATGTGTCAGCCTCTGGCTGTTGCTGTCATCTGATGTTATTGTTCTTGTTGTTGTCTTTTAATTCAATTTTCTTGTGGAAAATATACATTGTTAATCTTTGAGCTATAATGCATTAAACAATAGTCTTTATAACATGTTGTTCAATGCATGCTTTAGTGCTGTGAGTGTTTCTAATACTCTATGCATGTACATTTTAGCTTATCACAATAAGCTGATATTTCTCTCTGTGGAGAATTCTTTTGAGTCTTAGTTCAATGAGTCTCTTGCTCACAATTATTCTCATCTGAGTTTAGCAAAGTGAAATTTATCACTTACATCTCAGTCTTAGTTGTCTTATTGCCTAATTTTTCATCAATCTTAAGCAATTTTTTCTCATTTTTGAATTTCTTGAGTGTTTCACTGGCTTTGTGCCATTCTTCAGTGATGGAATCTCTATTGTTTCTTATTAGTTTTTTATAAATTTGTTGCATGCTTTGTTCTTGTGCATATTGTCTAATGATTTTGTTATTTGAGTTATTTTGCTTTGCTGTTTTCTTCATTTAATGTTATTGTTTTTCTTTTTTTCTATATCACTTAATATTTATAATTTGATTCATAATTATTTTAACATCTTCTAAAATGTCACTTGTGTCTTTGTCTAGTTTTATCACTGTCATCTTTACTATATTAATGATGATCTTAACTGTGAAGTTCATTTCAGTTCTCATGTATCTCACAATTTATTACTCTTTAATGCTGTTATTATGACTAAATTCTTTAAATATCTCTCAAAATACTTCATTCATTTTGTTCTCAATTTGTGTCATAATTTTGTGTGGTCTCATTATTTCTTTGAGTGTTTTAATTAGTTTTTAATTTTTTTTTCATATTCTGAATGCTGTAACTTTTCATATTGTGCTCATTCTTAGTTTTCAAGTTCATCACTAAAGTCAATCTCTGAAAAGTCATTATTATTAATTTTATTGCTTGTTATATTAAACTGTTATGTCTCTCTCTTAAATGATTTGCAATGTTTGACTATATACTCTTTCTTCTAGCAGTTATAGCATATGATCTCTTTCTTTTGCTTGCCCTTTAGCTTGAGTTTGGCTTTATCTTTCTGTTGTGTTGCATTCAATTTCATTAGTTACAGTCTGTAAGAATTCACTCTAGATTTTTTATGCTGTTGTTCTTGATTAGTGTGCTGAAATTGTTGCTATATAAATTATTCACCATTTCTCCACTGTCTTACTTGTTGCTTAGCCAACTTTCTCTTATAAATTCTATCATCAATTTGTATGAATTGTTCAATTAATTCATTGATGTTGATGAGTAATTTTTCTCTAACTAATTCATTCTGAACTTTCTCTTTTAGTTTTTGTTCATATGTCACAATTTGCACTTTGTTTTCTTATTGCAAGTGAAATATAATTTGTTGATACTATGTTACATACTGTCTGATTAATTTAGTCTGTCAGAATTGTTACAGTTTTTGTTTCATAACTTTGGTTTAGTTAATCACTTCAAAGATTTTATTTAATTCTGTGATGAAATTTATGTATTTGCTAAATACTTGCTTAGTGATCTTGTCTTGGTTTTCTTCATTGTCTTAGTTTTTTTTTCTGTTCTTCATAATGAGGTTAATTCAGTCAAATGCTGATTCTCTCATGTAGAATATCACTAGCATAATTTTGTTGTAATCTTTAGTAATTTTTGTCATTTTGAAATACAATTCAAGCTAAGTGAGAAATGCCTATAAACAGCAAGATTGCTTATTAAATAATTTAAGTTTCAGTGATTTAAGTTGAGTTATAGTGATTTGTTGTGTGTGTTATGATTTATCAAGTTTTTAAATCATTTTTTAAAGTTGTTCAAGTCTTTTTTTAATATTTTTTGTGTTGTTCTTCTGTATCATTGTGTGCAACTATTCAATCTCTTTCATTAATTCTGAATTGTCTAATTTGTCATTGTCTTCAGATGTTGTCACTGGTGGTAGCTGTGCTAAAGTTGCTAATTTCACAGCTAGTTACTTTTCTGCTGTCTTAGATACTGACATGATAATTTGCTGTTTTTAGTTATAATACTTAAGCCTTCAGTAACAGAGTCAAAAGCATTCAATGTGTTATTACTTTAGAATTCTTTCTAGCTATTTTATTATACTAATGATTAGAGAAAGCTTAATAAAACACTTTATCTAGTTTTTTCTTGATGATCTAAATCTACTTAGATCTTGTTCTTAAGTAGTTAATGTAGTCTGCTTAATATAGTCTGTCAAGTAAAACTTCATGTGTTGAGTAACTTGGTGAGTTTTACTAAATAATAATAGCTAAGTCAGAAGTAAAGTTTAATCAAATTATAATTCTTTCAGTACTATTTTTACTGACCTGTAGTAGATAGTAAATAAAATAAATCAAATTGAATGCAAAGAACTAAATATATCTGCTAGGTGAGAATGAGCTCTTTTATATATCTAGTTCTTTGTATATCATTCTATATACCACTTGCCTTGCTTTACTTATTGCTATACTGTATATCATTCTGTATACTAGTCTGTGCATTTTACTGGGTTGGTATATTAAATTATCACATGATTTTGTAATCATCTCTCAAGTCTGTTTTGCTCTAGTGCTACATCATAAAGTCTCATCTTATCAGAGTATCACAGTTGTGCTTCTTTATGGTTGGTCTGTAACAGAAATTCAACAATGACTTAATGTGGTATTTAGCTTCAAATTTCAAAGAATTTTTGCTAAAGCTGAAAGAATTTCATAGCATATTTCTCATCAAGTTTAATTCTTTATAAAACTTAAATTACTGACTTAACTATTGAGAAGTAAAAATAAAGTTTAAAAAACATTTAAATGATAAAAAACTATTACAAGCTTAATTTAGAGACAAATCAACATAAAAAAAAGTAATGTAATAACTTAATTTTATGCTCAAAGTCTTCAGTTAAAGCTGTCTAATAGTTTAATATAATGCTATTAGTTTGGGCCTGACACTCATAGAAACTTCAAAATTACAAAACTTCAGAGGTTTTTTAATTTTTTTAAAAATTAGTCTTTTGCCTTTTTATTATTTTTATTATTTTTATTATTTTTATTTTTTTATATTAAATATAGTCTATAAACTATATAAATATTCAATTTTTATTTCAATATCCTTCTTGGTTGATTTTCAATAAATTTTTGAAATATTTGATTTCAAAGCTTATTCCACTCAGAAAATTGTAAAATTACTTGGGTGGGCTGAGCTGTATGCTTAAAATAGTCTTGATATTTTGAACATATTGATTTTAATGATCTGGATTACATTATTAATAATATTACAAATAACTAATTATTTGTTAGTATTATAAAAACTTTAAATATACTTACTTTTAGCACAGCCTAAGTGCCTGTAAATTAAATGACTAAAAAATTTAATGATTTATTTTGGAATTATATATATATTGTAAAAAATTTACACTAGCAAAATCATTAAAGTGCAAGTAGTAACCCGGCTCCAGCAATGCCAATGGCCATATGTCCTGGGAAGCCTGTCTGCATAACAGCTGCAGCATTGCTCGTCTTGGTTGGAAGTGCACCAGAAGTGATGACACCAGTCCCTGATCCAATCCGAGCACCTCCACCTCCAGCAGCGACGGTCGTGACTGGATCAGATACAGGGGTGGCGCCAGGGACAGCACTGGTACCAGTACCTATTTCCAGGACGTTGTTGCTGGTAGCATTGAAGTTTGTGTTAGCTAATGAGATCTCATTGTTTGAAAGATCATAGACGACATAGGCGCTGCGCAAGAAAGTATCCCCTAGCACTGCAGTGCTGTCGCCAGCGGGTGAGATACCGAAAATGCAGGCTGCTGTACCATCGGAAAAGGTAAGCCGCGAACCAGGGTCAAGAACGAGCTCACTTATGCCGACATTGATCGAGGGCTGGGAAAAGGTGAACGTTATTTGCACATCATCATTCGCTAGAGAGCAGGGCACATATGCTGTTTCGCTTGCGGATTCGTAGGTCACATCAAGATCGTCGTAGATACTAGAGACAAGGGAGTCCGGGAGGTACGTCAAACTGCTACCAGAGTCAAGCAGCACGGCTGCCGGAAGAGCGTCGGAAGAGTAATTGGTAGTATTAGACCCCGTACTCAGTGACAGCCCAGTGAGAGTGATAAGGAACTCGACATAACTTCCGCCCTCGGTCAGAATAGGCAAGGTCTCTAACTGACCATGGTATTTCCCTGTGTTGACGCCACCGAAGAGAATTGAACCAGTGTTTGCGTCGAGGTCATTCAACCACAAGCTATAAGCATTCGAATTGATCAAACCATCTTTAACCATGGCTTGAGGTAAATTGGCATAAGTGCGTTTTCCATTTCGGTTGACCTGTACTTCGTTGGAAGTATAGCCAATACCCAAGACCCCTTCTATAAAAACCGAGACGAACCCGTCAGTTTTATGACACACGATAATTCCACGAGGATGCAGCCTTACCAACCGAGCTGGATGAATAGCCAACCCCAAACTGAAAATCCGACAGACTTGCCCCGCCGATGTGAAGAGTGTCAGTCACATAATCGCCATATGCGAATGATCCATCCACGTAAGAGATGTTGAAGTCATCAGAGACGAAGTTGTATGTCGATGAGGAATTTGCGTCGTAAGTCCCTGATACATCACAGGGATCCGACCGAGAAGAACAAAGGCTTGAATTCGCTGAGTTGCACCATAGATCGCTACTTCCAGTATCAATTATGAGGCGGAGGCTCTGTTTCGGTGTTCCCAACGAGACATTGGCAAAATAGAGCGTTTCCTGGTAGAGCCAGTAAGCATGTAGAACGCTCAAGAAGATGCTGATCCATTGAAGAAGTCACTGTTGCTGATGGAGGCTGGGAACATACCTCATTATCCAAAATCTCGCTGACAGTTTTGCTGCGCTTCCTTCTTATTCGGTCCCGAGCAACGGGATCAGATATATGCTTGCGCTGAATGTCTAGTCCCACGACAGCTGGCACATCCCTCTTGAACAACTCTAGAGCACCTGTTGAAGATATTGCAAGGGAAACTGCAAGACAGAGCAAGGTTACTGCCTTCATGACGGCGACTTGTTTGCTGGATTGGAATTATTCTGTAGAGCGTCCGAAGAGGGGAGTTCAGCAGGTGAGTTGGGACAACCCCTGAGGGAGCGACACAGCTGACGGATCAGGGACTGTCCTCCTGGACAATCTCTTCGATTCACTGCCACCGGGTACAGTACGAAAATGAAAGTCAAGGAAAGGAAGCAGTAGCGTAAATGATGACTGGGATCATCGACGCGGAGTAGCCGGCTATCGTCCTTTTATTTCCATGATGATTGACGTCGGATGGATCTTGCCGGCGCGATTACTAGGCGACGAAACATACTCTCTGTGCCCAGTCGGTTTCAAACGCTCCATCCCCACTCTGGCGCCAACGCTGAGGATTCGAGAAAATCAGATACATACATCATCATTAACCACGGTTCGGCAGGATTGCCTACCAATGTGAATTGTGAAAATGCTGCGAACGGCTGATCTGCTGCCGGGTTCCCAGCCCTCAAACTCGGGGAGGCAAAACCGTCATCATCACTGTCCTAAACTAGTTATAGTACTAAATTTACTAAAAAGGCGCCGAGGCTTAGCCGGACAGCTCGGCTCAGCCAACGGACTTGAGAAGGGCACGAAAATCAGTGAGATATACAACAGCAAGGTCATATCAGGCAACAGCAAGTGATGGTGAAAATAAAATACCCTTACAAGAACCGACGGATTCTGTTGATCAGATAGGCTGCCAAAGGTCCGGGCGCTTCTCACGGTCTCTCACCCAATAAAAAGACTGAATGCTTGCGCTCAGCAGATAATAAAAAGTAATGTCTGCCTGTCACAGCATTATATGCTGGCAATTGCCATTCATTGGACTTACGAATCCTGGATATACGTAATGGGGTCTGCATAGCCATCTACGCTCTCCCCAAGTCATTGGTAGTATTAATGTTGAACGACTCAGCCCTCCGCAGTACAGAGAGAGAGAAAAAAAGAGAGAGAGAGAGAGCAGAGAACGGTGATCTGCAGTAGTGGCGCAGACCATCTTGCAGGTTCGGCACGATGACGTGGATGGTTTACGAGGCCTTCAGCCCACTAGGCGGATAGGCAACCTTATTAGGCGCCTATCTTTTTATGGTGTTAGTACTTATTGGTATTTGAGTATGTTCTCTTCGCCAATCACGTCTGACTCAGAGTCTAGGTAGCAAGAATCATCACGATAGTAACTTACCATACGAGACGACAATAAAAAAAGGAAAGAAAAGAACATGCCTATACTCATATTACTGTCGTTTTTCGCTCGATTGGCAAGCTGCTTAGCTCCATTAGGCTCTTCTTAAAGACGCATCCTCGCGCATACCCTAGCGGAACCTTTGCCTGCTATAGCTGCGGTTCTTGAAGAATCCTGGGATTATCGATATGTGGCTACCAACCTGTATTCTTGGTCCAGAATACTCTTTTATTTTCAGAAGACAAGATAGTAAGCGATTCCACAGGAGACATGCTCATCACATTAGACTCCTGTATTGAAGGAACGCCATCCCCGATCCGCTATTGTGGATACCGTATGGGTATCGGGCATGTCTAGGTGGTTGATGACATCAATGTGGTCAAGGGTTATGCACATAATGTGGAAAGTCTATAAGAAGAGGGGGGAAATAAACTACACTGAATCCAAGATAATCGTAAAACCATGCACACTGCTCAATATGGTGTTGGGCGTACCTATACATGGCCAGTGTCATTGAGAGATCTCAGCCTGCTCTGGAAACAATCACAGATAGGAAAGTCGTTAGAGTCCCAGAGTGGCCCTGACAGTTTTCATTGTAGCGTCAGCATTAGCGCGTGCGGCCCTAGCACCAGCCTCGGCGACACTGTCCAGGTAACCACTCTGGTTCTGCATCAAGGTGAAAAATCTGTCCCTTATTTCACTGAGATGGTTCACCACGCTGCTTGCAACGAGTTCCTTAAATGCGCGGATGCTGGTTGATCTATTTTCCAAGGCGACTTCCTCGCATGATTTTCCGTCGCATTCCAAGTGACACAAGATTTCCACTAGGTTAGACACACCTGGTCGGCGTACCGGATCATATGTGATCAAGGGCTCTGAGTCTGTAAGGGCCAACTTGATCTTTTTGTGGATCTCCTCGGGCGAATCGGTAAGCAGAATCCTCGAGGAATCGTCCTTGTGTGACTTCGACATCTTTTGAAGAGGTTCCCTAAGCGACATCACTCTCCTAGCTGGGGCTACTCGTCGAGGACGAAAATCAATATCTTGCGATTCTCCGTAGAGATGTTGTGAACGTCATGACTCACAGATTATAGCTTCCGGTGCTGGGAAAATGGGGCCATATAGATGGTTAAAACTGTTAGCGGTATACCGCGTAAACTCGATATGTTGTCTCTGATCCTCTCCGACTGGCACATGTGTCGCTCTGTAACAGAAGAAGTCAGTTATAAGTGGCAATTCATAGAAAAGCTTCCGGTGACAGACCTATATATTAGGATATCTGCTGCTTGAAGGACGGGATAAGAAAAAAGACCGAGCCTCAGTTTTGATTTGGCAGCTGAATCTTCCAGGCTCGTGTCTTCCGGCAATTTAAGCTTGCTCTACGCGGAGTTAATTCCAGGATATATGCCTCTAATATGCTTCGTCAGTGGTCTAAACCACCAACTCATTAGGGCCTTACCTTCCACTGAGTCATACGGGAAAGATACCCCATCGATGCCACCGTGCTCAAAATCCACATCAGTTCAGCATGAGCGGAGACCTAGGTTGCAGCCGGTAAGCAAGGCAATGGGACAGTCTTGAATGGACGTCATAGGAAGGAACGTACGGCGGATTGATAGAATATCGTGGAACGATTAGGGTCGAGTCCAATGGCAAGCAACATAGCGAACGCTTCTTTCCTCCATACCCGAAGGCGTGAGGGCTCTTGGGGAACGGTCAATGCGTGGAGATCAACAATGGAAAATAGCAACTTGGTATCTGTAGTGCAATCATTCTGTAATCGCACCCATTCACGGAGCGCCCCGAGATAATTTCCCAGATGCGGTACACCAGTGGGTTGAATACCGGAGAAAATTGTCTTCTCGCGCGGAGGTTGGCTGGCGTGCAAACTTGAGCTCTGTAGACAGCGGATGCACTGGGAATTGCTAGAGCTAAATTTATTTATTCGGAATCTGGGGAAGCATGTCCCCTGTCGAGTGAATAAAGTGGCCATCTGACCATGTGCTGTGCACTAGTCTGTATGTGCACTGAACATTCAGAATGGGACACTCGGCAGGGAGCTTGCTTGAGCGACAGACACGTGATCTACACAGTGATTCTTAGCTAAAGGGTACTTAAATTTCGACCAGAAATCACATTAAATTAGCTAGGTGTAAAACTATAGACAAAGAGGAAAAAAAGAGTAAAATCTTACTATAAATGTGGTTATTTACTCGGTTTAATTTCCATAGAAGTAAGTTTGCTTTCGACAGTAGAAATACAAATTCCGAATCACATAAGTATAATAAAACAAACAGGAGATATGTCCAGAGCTAACCCCTACGCGTATCGGTTAATGGGCCTCTATTCTGAGAGAAGCGTTCACTGTTCAGGAAATCAGATACAGAGGTACTGGCCTCAGAATCTCTTCGTCGACCGAATTGCGTAAGGTATGGCTCGAGCAATTTCTCGACCTCTGGCAGTGACTCGTCCATAGATTTTCCAACATCTGAAAGACACGATAGAGGTTAGTATGGGATTAAGGCGATAGCAAAGACGAGGATAGCTCATACCAAGAGTGTCGTACTCCCATACGTTCGCCTTCATACCAACTCCGTAGAACGCGTGTTTGCGAAGGAAGGCAAGCCATGCCTGCACGGCTTTAGGATGACCATCTTTAATTTGTATCAACCGCCGGAGAGTTATACGCTCGAAATTTTCCTGGCTCTTCTTGTGCACGAAATTGCTCCTGGGAACTGTCCAGCGTTCGACAATACGGGGTAGAGGTACGGGACCAGACACAGGGAGTTTGAGATAGTAGGCAGCACGAACAGCGAAATCGGCAAAAAACTCGACATTTCGAACGCTATAAGATCGAAGCTGTAGGTCGCAGACGGGAAGACCATACTCAGCCTTTCTTCGGAGGGGTCGCAGATAGATGGCCTGCACGCTTCGAGGTAATCTGAACTTCTCGCCGATGTCGTCCAAACGAGCTGGCCTGGGAGAGAGGCGTGAGATTTTAGCCAGTTCAGCGTACAGGGAGCAGTCCATCTACAAACCATTCCTTTGCATCTCCTCTTAGTTCTTGTTTAGTGTTGGTTGTTCTGTTATTCAGTCAGTGGGCCGTGTCATTTGGCTGTAAAAGCAGTAGCTGCTCACATAGCCGGTGGTGACGCTGGCTTGTCACCTTCTGAGAATTGCGTTTTCGTAGAAAGAGATGGTTCTATCTTGGCCGATGTCTCAAATGTCCGGCTTATCATAGAGAACTTAGGATATGTGAGCTTTGCAGAACTCGGGAGCAGATCTGCTGGGAGGATTTACCTTCAATCTCTTCCCTGCGCCCCAAATGGAGCGAAGATTTGGAGTGGATAGCATAATGTAAAGTTCTCGCCCTGATGATATACGCTTCGAGGACAGTTGTGAAAGCTGCTCATACGACCATTTTCTTTTTTTTTTCGCGGTGTCTGCTGTAACTTCCCGCGGCAAAGGCTTATGCTGCCAATGGATTACTGTCACCGCCTTGATCCCTAGTTCCGGCCACCAATAGAATTTGCGGAATTGTTAGTAGCAACCGGCAGAATTCCTGACGACCGAACCTAGTCATGCACAACAATCTCTCTCCACTACGATTTGTGAATTAGTTGTTGTTGAGACTGCATATTCCATCTTATGACCCTCAAATCGGCAGATATTGTTGCTTAGTCTGCAGACATACCGCTGGGAACCTAGATAGCAGCTTGATCATCTCACCCTGCTTTACTTATAAGCTTAAATCCCATACAGCCCCTCCTGTTTTATTTGGGCGAAGTCTGGGTCTGATCGGATATAAGAGAATCGCGGCAATTTGCAGTTTTGGAGACTTTATTTCTCTATTCTCCAATCTTAGTGTCCGACGGACCGCTCAATCTCGAACGCAGCTCATCGTTTCATTCAAGTAAGTGATACACAACCAAACCTGGCTGCAATGTCACCTCATAATCTTTGTTTTGCGGTCACAGTTGAGGATCGTGTAGAACGCGAGATGTCCTTATTTTGACAGAAAAGCATGGCCTACCTTCATCGCAGAGACTAAGTCATCTATAGATTCTCAAGGCATCAGCCGTTCCGATAGTAGCATAAGCCAAAGGCGTATTTTGTTAACCTTCCTACAACTACTGGACGGGCCATCTTCAGGTCTTCGGACAGGGTGTATTGCTACCTTTTCCCCTTGATCGACCATGGCTGACCTCGAACGTGGCTCTTCTTACTTCGAACAAGCGAAAGAGGCCGCCGCCTTTCTTGAAAGAGGCCTTCCAGATGATTTGCGAAGTCCCAAGGTTGCTATTATTTGCGGCTCGGGGCTCGGTGGGCTTGCAGATACTGTCCAAGAAGCCTCCAAGGCAGAGTATGAATATTCATCCATACCGCACTTCCCTCTTCCCACCGGTAAGGTTCCTCAAAGTCACTACACTATGCAATCTCCCTGTCTCTTACCTCTTCAGTGTCCGGACATGCGGGTAAGTTGGTTTTCGGATACATCGGTCACGATATTCCGGCCGTCTTGATGGTTGGCCGTGTACAGTGAGTCCTCATATCAAACTAATCAGCTATGATGGTGTCACTTAACGAAGTTTTTTAGTTATTATGAAGGTCATTCTATGGAAAAAGTGGCATTTCCAATCCGTGTTTTCAAACTGCTCGGTGTAAGGACGTTAGTCTGTAGGTACCGTCTCTACGACTACTATACAATATTATTGAGCACTGACTGCCTATCCAAGTGACCAACGCATCAGGAGGCCTGAATTCGGAGTATGCTGTGGGAGACATTGTGATCATAAATGATGTAAGTCGATTCGCATCGTCATAGGTCCAGAGTACCTAAATGAGGACACATATAGCATATCTTTTTGGCCGGCTTAGCAGGGTCACATCCACTGCGGGGTCCCAACGCGGACGAGTTTGGAGTCCGCTTTCCACCAATGTCAGACGCCTACGATCTGGAACTTCGTCGCTTCGTGCATCAGGCCTGGAAGAGGATCGTACCGCATGAGAGCAAGCGAAGATTGCATGAGGGAGTATATGCATTCGTTGGAGGGCCAAGGTGCGTTTCATACCTGAAGTTATAAGAATTGTCGGTTGATGAACATACAGTTATGAAACGAGGGCAGAATGCCGTATGCTCAGACAGCTGGGCGCCGACATTGTTGGAATGTCAACCGTGCCAGAGATTGTAGTGGCCAGGCACTGTGGAATAAGAGTGTTGGCACTGAGCCTGGTCACAAACAGCGCAGTTCTTGCCCCCGTCCCACGTGGGGATGACCACCTTCTTCAGGATTCCAGTCCAAATCAGCTGGAAGCAATCTTAGGTGAAGGAAAGGCGAACCACGAAGAAGTTCTGGAGGCTGGCCGTCTAGCGGCTGTCGACATGCAGGTGAGCTTCATCGAAGGGACCGCTTCATGATCCTGACAACATTGTCACTAACACCAAGATGCTAGAAACTGGTTGGACAGGCCATCTCCGACATATTTGGACCAGGTCAGAGGGAATAATGCCTTTTCAGTTGAGAGTATGGGATACAAGCCAGGGACCAACCCGCAGTTGGAGCATCAGACCACTTGCGATCGAAGTCGTGGCCAGATCCATAACAGAACGCTAAAGCTGCGCAAGACCCAACGAATATTTACCTCTTCCGTCTCCTCTTTGCTAGCAAGTTCTTATAGTAAGACTTCTTACCACTAGTCTTAGCGGTCTGAATGTCTCTGTACTTAGCTGTAAAGCGGCCCGACTCTCGTTCCACTGCCATGGCCTCGCCAACAAAAGTTCTCTTGCGGTCCTTCTTTAGTATTCTAGAACTAACGAATTCAGTAGGGCCTTCAATGACAGTCCCGACTTGAGAGAATTTCGGAGCGGCGCCTTCATCGGCGCCCTTCTTGTAATGCCTCTTCGGATCTAGTACCGAACGCATTCGAAGCATTTGTAGATCTCTTTTAAGCTCTGGTGTCAAATTTGTTTTCGGAAGATCGAACCAATCGCTTCCCGCTGTCTGTTTGTCCTGAAGTATATGTCAATAGAAATTCATGGATAGGATAGGCGAAGTTTTAAAGCAGGAAAAAAAGTTAGGATCGCTATTGATCAGAGTAACTATGAATAATTATGAACTCTCACGGAAGCAGGTCAGCCCAATACGGGCTGGTATGACTGCATCGAGCGCTAGAGCGTTGGGATGATTTTCCTCATGGCGATTTGAACAGCAAAGTTGCGAGGAGCAAGGCAAGTGCACTAACCTTCGTGATTCGACTGTGCGTCATGATCCTCTCTACAGGATAAATGGTTTCCGCTTGCTTCTTCTGAGCGCGGTTAATGATTCGTGATGTATCGACGGCGGCGATTGCATCTCGCTGGAGTACATAAGGCGACGGAGTCTGACAAGAGTCTAGTTTGAGAATGCTAGATTTTGGGGCTCATGTAAGCTTGTGGTTTTCCATGGAGCTTCGAGATTCCGTGAGATTTAGGGGTATACAAGGCTCTTACTCTGACCAGGCGGAGTTCGAATCTTCATAACCTGTTGAGGTGACTCCAGCAATTTTAGATTGGCCATTTCTCATTCTGACTTCTGCTTGAGAAAGCAATTGCTGGATCTCTTCATCTGTGAGGTCATGTTGACCCGGTTTCTCCAAGTCGAGCGGCATATCGAAGGTAGAGCACATCAATGTTTGCGAGTTCAAGTCGGCTGAGCTCATCAATAAAGATAAACACTTTAGTACCACCAAGTGTGGTTGGCACTATGTGAGTAGTTGAGCTGGTGACATGTGTCCAGATGTTGGCTGTGCAGAAGATTTTCTTCGGATCTTGTGTGGTGAAGAGAAATAAATGAGAAATTTCTCGGTCTGTGGGGACTCTCTAGGTATAGCTGGTCTTAGTCATCACATACCATACTAGTACTAGTTAGTAGTAAGTACCCATAGTGGCAGAATCAGTTCAGTATTAGTTATAGGTACACCGCCTTTGAAAACAACACTTCCGATGCTCCAACCACCATGTTAAAGCGCATATAGTACACAACAAAGGTTGCCATCCCCTGGGTTAAATTTTTACCCTCTCTTTTGACGCTACTCCAGCATATACACATTTTTCCTCACTCGTTAACCAGCTGCTCTTTCTATGCTCCTAAATACATCACAACTACAGCGATGTTCGCGCCTGATGCGACTGTCCGCTCGGCAGTCTCGTCGTTAAGAAACCCTCGGCGACGGCAAAGGACAAACTCGGATGAGTCTGTAAAACTTCCAAAGACTAAAAGGCAGCGATCTGTTTTGGGAGAAGATTCTTTTGGCCCTCGGGCTCTTACAGCGTCAGAACAAGAGTCTTCTGTTGATGCTGATCCCAACACCTACACAGCAGGAATTGCTCAGAAGGACCTTGCACTCAGAGGTCCAAAAAGGCCCGAAAAGCGAACTGAATCGGACGGGATAGTGACACTTGTGAGCAATTCTCTCCAGCTTGGTATATTGAAGCCGGTGTCATTATTGGATCTAACTATGCTACGCCGTAGTCTAAAACTGATCACTATACTGTTTCCCAGCTGCCTTCGCTTCCCGATCAAATACGTGGAGCTGAATCAGGTAAGTTTTTATCGTAGCTCCTTGCTGGACACTTGTCTCACCTTATATAGTTCCTTCGGGAAGCTTTTTTGCCATTGAACAGGGCTATGCGCTCGTCTTGACCCGATCGCATGCCGTCGTTTGGCCATATGCAGTGCCGTCATCTTCACCTTCACCGAGTGACATCTTCACTATTACAATTCCTGAATCTTGCAGGAGTCCCGCGGGTCCTCCTCCGTGTGGAGTCCTTATACCGAATGCAACGGTCAGCCCTCCGGGTCTACTAGTCGTCGTACCTGGGACTGGGAAAATAATCTACTGGGAGACAGTTTCCAATGCAGTGGTTCTGGGTCTAATGAGACAGAAACACAACGGGATCCAGGCATTGATTCCTGGACTGCTCACCGGGGAATATGCTAAAGAAATCATCAATGCAGAACCTTCTGGCGTCGTTGTCACGTTCTCCTCTGGACGGGTCGCCCACATTACCTTAAGAGATCCGCAGGGGAAGGCAGCTGTGACGGTGAATTTTCTCCGCAGTACTGCCAAGCTTAGCGGTGCCGGATTTCTTGGAGGAATCAAAAGTGTTCTCACTGGTGGGCTGTGGAAAAAGGACATTGCTGCTGCAAGGCCCGCGAAGTCATCTCAAAGAGGCCAACGGGATGTCATAATCGCGACTTCGACTGGTCTTCTTGAGATATGGGACACCCATTGGAACAACGGCAGCACGATGAAGGCAGAGATAGACCTCAGACCTACCATATACGAGGCTCTCACAAATATTTCTTCAGATGGCGGATATGAGAATAGTCTCAAAATCCTGGATTTTGTCTGCACGCCTAGGCATGATGCTTCCGATCAAGCTTCTAGCCTGGATCACTCCATGTCCATCTTCGCCCTTGTTCTTTTCCATGCACAACAAGCCGAGGTTCCAACATTGGCTGTTCTCAAAATCGATATATCTGGGGGCCGTGGACGAGTAGTCTCGACGCACTATGTCGAACCGCGCAACATCCCATCCCATTTTGAGAAATCGAAGCCAAAATTGCATGTCCCAAAGTCGGGGGACACTGCTTTTATTGTCCTGAAACTTTCTGTTATCGTGCTTTCACTCGTTCCTGTTCGGGAATCACCTTCATCTCAGTTACTGATGGAGTCGCGCCGTAATACTGGCTATTTCCAGGACTGCATTCAACTTCGAGGCGATAAACAGCTCGAAGTCCTTGGGACAAGTGTTGAAGAGCAGGGAGAGAATCGAATATACCCTGCCTGCCTGGTGATGCTTCGCGGTTTCGGTATCATTCGTATTGCTACCTCAGCTTATTCTGGATTAGAAAATGCTCTGGAAAAGGCTCAAATGACCGCGAAGGATAAACTTGAGCAGGCTATTTTCTACGGTACAATGTCAGGGAACCCTTTAGACTTCGTGAGTGAGAATTGGTTGAACTTCCCAGCGGAGGAGCTTGAAGATGCTGCGCTGGATATCTGCGACGAATTGTTGCGATCAACTTCGAGGTTTATACCTGCAGCAGCGGTGTCTATCGACCAACACTTGAGCATTCGAGCAAAAGCGCTCGACGACCTAGTCTTTCATCTCCTGCGGCATGGAGGACTATTATCAAGACTGACCCGTTGGCAACTGTTATGGGCGGCCGAGAAGTTGGCTTCTCAAAGAGCTCTTTGGAATGTGGAAGAACGACTCAGGAAAAGCAAGAATGGGAAGCCAACATATTTGGATCGCGTGATCGAATTGATGAACGAGAAATTCAAGACGAGGTCCGGGGTAGCGAGTGACAGAAGCGACAGTGTACGGCACTGGTTCATATATGACACGTTCCGGATGGAACACATCATTCCATGGCTTTTCAATGCGATCAGAGATCATAAAGGAGGCGGGTCAAGGAACGGCAAACAATTTGCTGACCAGGTTCTCGAGGCAAGTGAACTGTCACTTGCTGTCTTGGAGACTGCTTTCCGCTTCAGGGATGAACATTTTAGGGCCTACGGGCTCAGAGAAGAACCACTGGAGGATGGCGTATTGCTCTCTGGATATGAAGAGCTGCCTGAATTCTGGACTTCACATGGAATCGGCTATGCCGAAACAGGCCATCTTCTAGATCTGGAGCTTGACAGCTGTAGGTCCTGGTTGCAACGACAGGTCTCAAGGGGGGAGCAGATGGATACCATGACTGTGGAAAGGGTTGCACATAACAGTTTTCGTCAGCTTCGTGTGTTTGGTAAGATGCATCGTGAGCGAGTCCGATGGCTCTCTGCACAAAGTGACCCAAAATCAATAGACGAAAGCAAGAACATCGAGGAGGCTCACATCAGACAGCGAAAATGGCAGCTTTTCAAGTTGGCTGGAATCGGTCAACTGAAGGAGGCCATGTCTCTGGCTGAAGAATTTCAGGACATGAGTGCCCTCGTGGAGCTGATAGTTGAGCTTCAAGATCAGTCTAAAGCAGCCAATGTACAGAAAGGAGAATTGGGCGAAGAAGGACGTGTTACCAACGAAGGTTTGGAACAGTGCAGACGTAAGATTGCGGAATACTTTGAGAGGTTTGGTGGACTCTGGGCGGACGCCTTCTTCTCTCGACAGATATCCGTTGGGCAGCCAGGGATGCTCCTAGCGATGACAGACTATCGACCTTATGTTACGCGTTTCCTTCGCAAGGTTCCTGCGTACTCTCGCCTGTCCTGGATCAACGACGTCACCGGAGAGACAGATTACGATGCTGCGTCATCGTCTTTAGAAAGATTGGCCGCGGAGGAAGAATCTGACCTTTGGAGCCAACGCGCGGAAATCTCCTTGGCCAAGCTTTGCCGCCTGGCTGCATGGGAAAAGAGCGCGACTTTTGAACACTCACGTGTCCGGGACGAAATCAAACGGTTCGATGATCGCGCTGAAATAAACACGATCCAAGAGTTAGTGTACGAGCACATCTCACCCGCACTTCACGGCGCAATTGATCAAAAAGCTGAAACCGAACTGGCTGTCGAACATTTCGGAAGCCACCTCGAGAAAGACAGACCTTCTTTTCATGAAGTCCTGGAGGCTACGCTTTCAAAAATAGTGGCTCGAGAAGTGCTGACTGTCGACCAGCTGATTGATCTGCTAACTTTAATGGACGACGTACAATTCCTCGAGGGTGATCATGATGAACTTTCCGGGCGTGAGTTCTACTTAGCTCTGCGTGTACTTCGTTTGGGTGGGTATGCTCAGACAGATCCTGAGTTCTACGACTTCCTGCAAAAGCTAGTGTGGCGTCGGTGTATGATTCGAGACAACTGGGAAGCACTGGGCGATACTGAGCAGAAGCTGGACAAGGAAGTTGAAGCACGAGTCCATAGTACTGCTCTATTTAGAACTTTGACAGAATGTCTTGCAGAAGGTGAGTTTCTATATAGGCCTTATAATCCTCTCTTCTAATACTCGATAGATCGCCCGGGTCGTCCGGATAATACTCCGTTATTCAGCTTCTACACACCTTCAGAGATCCTCAATTGGACACCAGATCCTGCTATCGTTAAGACGAGGTTTCATCCAGAACAAGGAACTCGCATTTTGCGGGATCTAAGTGTGGAAGCTGAACGCCTACGTTGGTACGTCGAGAAAGGGAAGCTCGAGGTCTGGTTTAATGAGCTTCTGGCTTCTGCGAAAGCTGTAGTATCCAAGGACACTGTTGAAAAGGATTCAGGATGTGGTCATGATCCGTCCACAGTACCTACCAGCTCGGAAAGGAAGGCGAAATTGAACTGGCTTTGATTTCAGGTTTTGTTCTTGGTGATAAGAGATCGTCTGTCTTCATTACATTTCCTAAACGGTGGGCAGAAATGGGACTGTCTTAGTATCTATAACTAAGACCTTTAGTGGCTAATTGGACACCGAACTTACATTGCTGGGTATTACTGTAGTAATAGGTTGTTAGTGAACCGTCTAAATCTAGACAATCGAGACTTGAATATCAAATCTAATCGACCAATATTAAACCTACCGTATATTTAGAATATACTTCATATTCCGATATCTGTAAAATATTTACTATGGAGCTATATTTAGTATTAGGTTTCAACTATGAGATTTCTACTTGAACTCAAGTTGCAACGAGTCATGTGACTATCCACATGACCTCCTCTCGAAGGGTCAATTGATCCAACCTAGTATAAGATCCTCTCTATGTTTGTAATTATTCTACCTATTTATTAGCAAGCATGGCTACTCATCATGCATATTCATGATGTCTAATCTAAATCTAGTGACGAGTCTCATATATATCACCACAGCTTACTGGCCTGCAGATCCTGGGAATTCAAACGCGTTGCTTAAGGATGTCGCCAGTTTTCCACTTAAAATACCGGGCACCACTCACACAAGCTGGTAATCGGTCGTGGACTTCAAGATTTACGGTCCTAAGACCGCCACGCGCAAGGAATGACTTGCGCACCGCTTTGTTCTTTCCTGGTTTGAGTCCTTCACTGATGCTTCAAGGTACCTAACGCTGACTCTTGGTAGGACATGGTGTCCATCGTGTAGGCATGGCTACTCCCTGGATCAAGCAGTTCCCGAGGACCGCACGACCCTTCATGGATGAAATAGATGACGTACTAGGCTTCTCTCTTTCCCGCATAATATCCGACGGCCCAAATTCAAAGCTCAATGAGACAGAAAATTCACAGCCTGCTATAATGGCAACATCAATATTGATCCTACGTGTCCTAGAAAGGGAGTTTGGTTTTGATACAAGAACACGGGTAGACGTGACACTCGGACACAGCCTTGGTGAATATGCTGCTCTAGTTGCCGGTGGTTACATTGAATTTCATGCTGCCCTGAAGATGGTCCGAGGTCGTGCAGAGGTGATGGCTCAATGCAGCCGTGATGCTTCAAGGCAGACTGGTGAGGATTATGGCATGGTTGCGTTAGTGTGTGAGCCTGAGCATCTCGGTGGATTGATTTCTACAATTCAAGAGTTTTTGGGTCCTGGTTCCTCTGGTTCCAAGGATGACTCGAGCTACGAAGTGCCTCCCATCCAACAAGTCATGATCGCAAATATCAACTCTAAAAACCAAATTGTGTTAAGCGGCAGTATTGACAGGATCAAGACTCTTCTCGTCCAGCTGCGTCAATTTGGTGGCCACGATCCGCGTGCAGTGAGGCTCAAGAGTGACAGTCCGCTCCACAGTCCTATTATGGCACCTGCAGCACGTTACATGAGAAATGCGCTGGAGGATGCCACAGTCACCTTCCCAGCCACGGTGCCATGTGTATCCAACGTCACTGCTCTTCCATTCCGGTCGAGAGAAGAACTTAAGGATCTACTGTCACGGCAATGCATCGAGACCGTTAGGTGGTGGGATAGTATCAAATACTTAGACCAAGATCGCGGTGTGAAGCGGTGGATTGGAATAGGACCGGGTAAAGTCGGCCGCAATTTGGTTGGAAAGGAGGTTGGGAGAGTTACTGCAAAGGGCGGAGGGGTTTGGGGAATCTCCGACCCAAGAGAACTCGAGGAGATCATGCTTGCTCTCGAACAGACAGAGTTTACAGATTCCTGATTACACCATAGCTTTTACGGGATACGATGACGGCCATCCTATCATCCCACAGGGTCATGAAGAACACACCATCAGTCTTTGCTAGGATGTTGCCTTGCATCCTTTATGCCCTCCGGGCCCTGTCCCCATCTTCCGGCCTTTCTGCCCCATTTCATCATACCCCAAGCATGTACCCAGCTGAAGTTTGGTGGACGACCTGTTGCATGGTTTTGATTCTCATCCTTGTCGACAGAGTACTCCGTTCCTCCTGGCGAACCGTCGATGAAGCCTCTGCCTGTCTTGGAGAATGGAGACTCCCGGTGCCTATGTTCATCTCTCAAGGGTCTCCATCCGTCAGAAGCCGACTTATTCCACCAACGAGAACTAGTCATCTCCCAGATTCTGCTTTGCGCTCGTCTAAAGGCGAATTTCTCATCCTCTCCGATATAGAGCCTGGGGCGCGTGAAATCCAGACTGTCTCGATCGTACGGCTTTTCTATAGCAGGGGCGCCGGTTTCTGAGGTTGTTCCATGCTCTGAAGTGGTTTGACTCACCGATGTCGACGAAAATATACTCGCCATACTATTTGTCGGTTTGCCCGGCGAAGGCTCATATTCCGTTAAGGTCTCCTTCCTATCATACGATGAAGTATTAGGACGGAAAGGGAAGTTCATATCCTGATATATTTCCGACAGACTCTCTTTCCAAATGTTGTCGTCGTCACCATCTTCCTTGGGCTCGCTCGCTCGTTCACGGTTGTTCTCTGGGAAGAACAGATCATCGATATTGGTGCTCGCCCGTATAAGCAACCGACAACGTGCTTCATAGAGAGCATCCAGCAAGGAGATAAACCTTCTTGCTTCATTTCGAAGGTCAGATGATAGTGAGGGAACCTTGTCGAGAATTAACGTGTGATAAGATGCCGCGAGAGATATATAGTCTGCAGGGCCAAGATTTGAGCTACAAAGTTCGGCGAAGTCCCACATCATGATCCCTGCCTGTTGTCTCGGGATATGAAGCTTTCTCCCGTATACTGTGATATGGCTGCTATGCCATTGTTCCGAAGTCGCTCCAGCTTCCGAGAGAACGATACCGACTACTTGCTCCCACAACTGGCATTCTTCATCGGTAGCTGAACCCTGTGGGCTAGGGGGAATCAGAAAATAGGTCGGTGTACCGGCACGGTATAAGTATGTCTTCGATCTGCATTCTCGCACGGCTCTATCCCGCTTGCTAGCAGAGTCCAGGTTGATAGTGGAACTCTGCAGTGGCGACTGCACATCGATGGGCTCGTCATCCTCTTCTCTTCTCCAGTCCTTATAACCTTCCATTTCCCAAGTATCGCATCTCAATTTGAGGATTTCCAAGAAAAGGGGGAAGTCATTTGATTTGGCAGCCTGGTTTATGGTTGAATTGGAGCCTGTCACCGCAACTGTCCGTTGCGTGGCCCCGCCGCTGAAATATTTAGAATGCCGAAAGTCCCTTCCGGACGCCTTAGCCAAATCCTCTGGAATTCTGTTGCTGGTTGCTATAAGGACACCGCCCATCTGGAAAAATCCCATGAGGAGGGAGCACAAGATTCTTGACGAGGCCCTATCCGGAAGCTGGAATTCGTCCAAAAAAATAATAGGTGTAGTCGACGCTAGATGCCGAGCTAGAGTGAAGACGGAGTTTTCTTCATAAGGATCACGAAATGTAGTGGGTTGCGGTGTTTCCAGTCGCTGCTTTTCCAGTTCCCTAATGATCTCTAGCATGAAGTTATTGAAATGCCACCTTCGTTTGCGCTCAGTAGGTAACGAGTCAGCAAGCAAGTCAATGAGCATCGTCTTTCCCGTGCCAACTTCTCCGTGCAACAATAGACCCTTGGGAGACCTGACATTGTGCACAGACTCTATGTCATTTCTTGACAGCGTTAGGTCCAGCGTTGGTCCATCGCGTTGCGGACCTGACCAAAGGGATCTCCAGGACCCAGTCGATCTGACTTTCGCCCCCGGGTGTTGGAGTTTCCCCAGGATCCGAGCAATGGTATCCAGACGATCTCGGTACCCAAGATCTGGTTTATAATCTTTAAGTTCAAAGTAAAGCTTTTGCAAGTGGATAGCGACACGGAGCTGAGCAGGATCTGGCTTCAGCCGTTTCGTAGCGATGAGAGTCCTGTACTTCACCAGCGGATTTGTTATCGTTAAGCTCATCGATGTTGAACTTGCAACAGTCATTGTTTGACCTTGAAGAAGGGTGTGGTCACTGGTACTGATGCTGATCGTAAAATCATGGACATTCGGAGGCGATATGATCGATGCTAGTGTGGCTTGTCATGTACAATGTCCCTCAGAGCAGTGTTAGACATCAGATACCTAGTCTATACGCTCTGCTGCATTGGCTGGATTGAGAAGATGTACTTGTATTGCATCCCGCTCGATGGGTCTAGGTCACTATCCACGTGACTTGATTTCGGAATACCTAGGTAGAGAACTCAAGAGGACATACGAACATACGGATCACGATACTGTGTTCAAACTAACTATGTTCCCTAACAATTAACACCTAAACAGTATGTGACCAAACAAAACTTCCATCGCAAGGTCGTTCTTGTTCTGCTTGAGGTGTTCTGTGAGATGTTAAGGGAAGGCTATCACATAATGCCAAGATCCTGAAGCGGAACTAGAATAAGACCCCGCCATCATCTTATTCAAGGCAACTGGAAATGAGAATATGGCTGTCCGAGTCTACCTAGTCTCCCTGTACGCCACCTAGAGCATCTCGGGGTGCACCCATGCCCTGCCCCGCGTACAGCTGAAATGAAGCATATGTATAGTTGATCCTGCCATAACTGTCAATAGATCGGAGGTGGCTCTGCTGCACAAAAGTTCAGAATCAGGAGCTGAAATCTTCACCGGGTGGGATATACATGGTACTTGGTGGGATCCAGTATACGCAGTATCTGCGAGGCCTTAAGGACTAAGAACAAGTCGGCATGGTGTGTTGTGTTGTGGATGAGTGTAATCTGCACTCTGTTGAGATGAGCTGTATGGTTGCCATATGTTCAGATACTAGACAGGCCGGGAACCCAGCTGTCACCAATGCGTTTGACTTCGTCGATGAATTTCCGTGTTACAGTGCGCGCAGGAGCGCCCTGTGGAAGTGTTGCCTTCGCGATTGGGAGATCATCACCGGGAGCATAGAAAGGGTTTTGCATAAGCTGGATGAATGCAGTTTGGAGAGCTCGGAAAGCCTGACGGGAGATGATTAGCCGTGTGCTTAGAGAAAGCTGCTTGTACTTACCGGTTTCAGATCTGAGTCTCGAATACCAGTCATTGCGTTGCCTTTACGCTTCTCTATGTCTGAGGATGTCGATCTGCCTACTGTATCGACTATGATCAAGAACTTTAGACCGGTGTTGGTCAGCCACCCATAGGCTGCGAGTCTTTCGTCGATGGCATGCAGAAGGCCAAGGTCTTGGTCAACTGAGGTATGTTTCCGCCTAATCTGGATTATATCCAGGCAAGAATTGAGAAGGAAAGAAAACTCCACACGCGCGTCCTGGTAAGGTGCGAACAGCGAAATGTGCACGGGGTCGTCCTTTGGCCCTGTTAGCGAGATTGTAAGATGGAGTAATTTCAATACACTATCTGCATACATTCTTTCCGATTATCCCAATGCAAGCAATTGTGGGGATCGCCATTCCAGGAGCTCACTGGTGGCGTTGGGTGTTTCGATCATATATGGCTTGCAATAACCAGTATCGAGCATCGGAGTCGCTTTCGTTGGAGGTGCGACTTCGACCGCGATGGGCTGCCCAATCAGAAAACATGCAATTGATTTTCAATCATGTTTCACGTACTTAAAGTTACCGCAATTCCCGTGATTTTCAGTTTCCAGAGCCCACTTGGCAGCTTGGAAAATTAGCATGACTAACCGTATATAGTATAGACTCTTGTATTTCAGTATAGCAATTACCACCGTTTCATTCGAGTTGAGCCGCACGCTTTGGTACCGGGTCCTCCATCCTGAAGTCCGTCCTTCTCGTCCTTCTCGTGGCGACCGTTCACCATTGTTTCATCAGACGTCTGGAAGGGCCCTAGGAAAGAGCTGTTATCGCTAGAAGGCCTCTCGACGAAGGTTCCAACTACTTCGACGATGTTGTCCCTCTCGCGAACGAAGACGCTTGAGGCGTTGCGAGGTAGGCTTTTCATCATCGCTTGTCATAATGAAACTACTGACCGGGAACAGTACAATCCTTCCTGCTTCCCTCTCTTGCGCGCACCCAGTTTGTTGCATCAATTAGCACCTCCTCTACTAAGTCCGCCAGCGCACTGCAACGTCATGGAGAAGCTACTTCCCAGCTCACTGCCTCGGGCAAGGTCCGCAGAGAGGTACCACTGCCCAGCCAGGAAAAGAAGGAGGGCGCGATGCAATATGCCTTGTATGTATACCGATCCGGTGCTTCCGTGATGGATGCTAAGTTATGGATTAGGACGACTCTCGATCAGATCGCAAACTGGGCCCGTCAAAGTTCCCTGTGGCCGATGACCTTTGGTTTGGCCTGCTGCGCTGTAGAGATGATGCATCTCTCGACTCCCCGGTACGACCAGGACCGCTTGGGTATCATTTTCAGAGCTTCTCCTCGACAGTCAGATGTTATGATTGTCGCTGGTACATTGACAAACAAGATGGCTCCTGCCCTCCGACAAGTCTATGACCAGATGCCTGACCCCCGTTGGGTGGTCAGTATGGGTAGTTGTGCAAACGGCGGAGGCTACTATCATTACAGCTACTCTGTTACTCGTGGCTGTGATCGCATAGTCCCTGTCGACATTTATGTACCTGGATGTAAGTGTACCCTTCTCCCTACCAGGTTAAGTACCCGGTGGCTGACGTAGGTATTTCGAAGGCCCGCCGACCTCTGAGGCTCTCATGTATGGGATTTTCCAGCTTCAAAAGAAGATGAGACATACGAAGATCACACGAATGTGGTACCGGAGGTAATCCTCTCGGCGAAAAAACAGCTGCTTCAGCCGAGAATAGCCGGCCGAGTCAGCTTGTGATTACCATTGTCATTTGATCATTCTTCTCCATAGGGCAATGCGGTTCAGCGTGGATTGTCCTGGCCTAGTCGCCTGCCTTAAGTGTTTCTTTTGTATTTTGTCCCATAGTTTCAATGCATGAGAGTGGCCCGGTTCGCCTCGGAGTAGGCGTCGCTGGACTAGTGTAATACTACAACGCAGAGTTCTAGGTGGCTTTCCTTACTAAATCGAGCTGGATGGATTTTAAAAAATAGGTTCTTCAATTGATACATTGGATGGCCGGCGAGAATATCCCCGTCTCACTTCCAGATTCTGTTGACTCCAGGAACTTTATCCGTTGACCATGACACCTCCGTTTGGATGCAAGCACTGTCCCGAGATGTAGCTACTATCCTGGGACGCGAGGAATACGAAACATGTCGCTACTTCACTTGGTTGTCCAGGCCGGCCTATGGGTACAGCGCTGAATTGCTCTATGGCCTCTGTGTTCATTGTCGATGGGATGAGAGGGGTCCAGACTGTACGTGGGATCGGTCTGTTAGCAGATAATTCTGACAACTAATTGAGGCTCTTTTCAGAACATACTGGGACCGGGACACACGCAGTTTACGCGGATGCCCTTTTTTATCTGTTGGTTGGACAGAGCTCGTGTGAAGGCCACGATAGCTCCCTTGGTAGACGTGTAGTCGAGGAGGTCTCCCCGGCCGATATAAGGGTTCACCGAGGAGCAGTTGATTATCGTACACCCTGACTTCATATGAGGTAATGCGTACTTCGAAAGGTAGAAAAAAGGATGAATATTTGTGTCGAAAGTACGTTCCCATTGTGCCCTGCAGGAACCGGTCAGAAAAGTTTCCCTTGCCCTTGCTATGCGCAGGAGAATCCTCGTCTCCGAGGAATTACTGACTCATCTATGTCTGAGATGTCCGGGAGCATGTTTTGGTAACCGGCATTGTTCACCAAGATATCAATGCCACCCAAAGTCTGCAAGGCGGTCTCGATCACCTTCTTACAGTTTTCTTTCTTGCGAAGATCTAACGCAAGCAAGTGGCATTGGCGCCCCTTCTCCTCCACTCTCCTCTTTGTTTCCAGTGCATCCTTCTCCTCCTCCGGCAGATAGACGATCAGGCTTGAAGCGCCTTCCATAGCGAAAAGTAACGCAATCGCGCGTCCGATTCCAGAGTCACCGCCAGTAACGATGGCTCTCTTGCCGTCCAGTTTTCCGGCTGCTTTGTAGAGCTGATACCCTCCATCTTCGGTAGGAATGTGCGTTGATGTGGGCTTTGGGTCATCCATATCGGCCTGTAGTCCAGGGTGTCGTTGATGGTGAACTGGAACATTGTGTCCTATATTCCTCTCGAATCAGAAAGGTGTGATCCCTTAAGAGAGATGATCACAGCATAGCATACCCGCCTTGAATTGAGATTCTGGGCCACTGGCCGGCTTGATGCTCTGCTTTGCAGTGTCCATTTTGCTTTTTCACTGTGTATACTGTACCCTTTACCTGGTGATAGATATGGTCAGAAAATGTTATTCCTGTTCACAATGTCGGCGAGGAGCAAATAAGACAGAATGTAAATATATAGAACATCTAGGCTGGACAATTATAAATACAGCTGGGAACTTCGCTTTTCCGTCACTGTGACGTGCCCACATAGGAGGACATGTTCCGTATACTCCTTCTTGGAAATGTGGGCCGCCAAACAACTGTGCTTCCAGTACATGAAGTTGCCTACGGAGATTCATTCCTGGGGGTACATCTCAAGGTTGACCATTAAATTGAGTATAGTTTCCTAGCTCAGATCACCGTCATTGATCTGGCCACCCCTGACGTTATCTTCACGTGACGGCAATACAACATTTTTGCCTTCCAACATTCGACGTGATGAGTTGTTGGGTAAGTAGTATAACTATAAATTTTTCTTATCGACTACTTGAATATTAAGATGAAATGTTACCAGGCATCGGGAAACCTGCATCATATCGGTAGAACTAGCAACTGCGTCAGCCAAGAAGAGAATTTCATTTCTCTCTCCAAGGCTAGTTAGATTGAAAGTGATAGTTATTAATCTCTTAATTGTTTTTATGAAAACCTGAAGATTATCATAGAATAGTTAGTTAGCAAACCCTATTTTATTCAAAGCGGAAGGCGGTACGAATAAGATCGAAATTCCAGCAAGCAGTGGCGTGGACTCTTAGAGGCAGAATGGAGAATGGAGAACTTCCCGCAAAAATAGCGAAGTCTTGGCACCCGAACGTTAAAAAAAAAAATTCATGCAATTCCTGCAGATTGTTCTCTACACGACCTTCTTAACCTTCACTCTATGTCCTTCTATTTTCTACTTCTCGATATACCTTCCATGATCTGACGTTTCGGCTTCGTGTACCGCCCATAATGTCCGCGGCGGTGATGAATTCGGCTACGGATTTGACGCCTATCGGCGACTCTTCGCCCAATATCGTTGAATCCGTGTCTTCTGTTCCTCATACTTTCCTTCGGCCCTCCTCCAGCCTGTATGCGTCCTCGGTTGCTTCCGCAAGATACTACTTGGATTCGTTGGCCGAGGCTGTGAGCTCAATACAGAGTGCGCGTCAACAGGAGAACAGGAAGAAACGGAAGAGGTCGGAGCTGGGCGAAAGCTATACGGAAGATGTGCTACGGTTGAAGCAGCTCCATGTAGATGGTTTCAGCATTGGCCAGATTTGGGAACAAGCGGCGAGGATCCTTAATTCTACCGACAAGGAGATAAGGCGGGACCTTTCCGTCGCGCCTTCTTCGAGCAAGGACACAAGTATATCCAGACATGCTACCAAGACAGTATCCTTTGATGGCGATGATTTCGATTCTGATCAGAACGATGAAGACGACCACTCCGTCATCTCGGGGGACTCACAGGAAGAATTTGGCTCTAGTGACGCTGAATCTGAACCGCAAGAAGCAGATTTGGAGGAATCAGACATGGAAAGCGATACTGGCGAGGCGTTGGACGAGGACAATGTTGCCGCCTCGTCAGATGATGAGGACGATGATGATGACGAGAACCGCAATGTCTACGTGGAAGATAAACATGGCTTGAATGACGGCTTCTTTTCCATTGACGATTTCAACAAGCAGTCAGAGTTACTCGAGAGGCAGGACTTGAGAGGGGCTCCTGATGACGATGCTGCCAGTGATGAGGAGGATATTGACTGGCACGCCGATCCCCTCGCTTTTGGAAAGGCACTGTCCTTTGCCAAGGGCAAGTCTTCTATGCGGGAAACCGGGGCTAATGGTGACGAGGAGGAGGACGGGTCAGATGAAGAGGATGGCCCAACTTTCGGAGACGCCAATCTCGATGGGTCCGACTCTGATGATGATGGAGCGGCCTACATGGATGCTGGCGGTGATACTGCATGGATCAACACAAGCGATATCAAATATAATGATTTTTTCGCGCCACCACCGCGAAAGGTTTCCAAGAAACACCTACGCGCTCTACCAAAAACGCAGCCAGAGCCCCATGATATTCAAAGTGACATTGAGCGTGCAATGGCAGATGTGCGCCGTGATCTGTTCGAGGATGAGAGTGAGGATGAGGGCGTTGACGGGGACTCTGCTGCGGAGAGTCAAGATGGTCTCTCTGGAAACCCACGTTCTAGCCATGAAAAGCAGCGGGCAAAGATTGCAAGCGAGATCCGTCGATTGGAAGCAGAAAATGTCGCGAAGAAAGAATGGATGCTTGCCGGAGAAGCACGGGCGACTGAAAGACCTGTCAATTCTCTGGTCGAGGAAGACCTCGAATTTGAGCGTATTGGCAAACCGGTCCCTGTAGTTACTCACGAGACCACGGAAGACATCGAAGAGCTCGTCAAGCGAAGGATTATAGCCAAAGAGTTCGACGAAGTGATCCGTCGCCGCCCAGATGCTCTAAGTGGCCAACATACCAAGAGAGGAAGAGTTGAACTTGATGATTCCAAACCGCAGCAGAGTCTCGCTGAATTATATGAAGTTGATCACCTCCGTTCTACCGACAATGGTTACGTCAGCCAAAAGGATCGGAAATTGAAGCGCGAGCATGACGAAGTAACCGAATTATGGAAGGAAATAAGCGGCCAATTGGACTCTCTGTCGAATTGGCATTATAAGCCGAAGACACCGCAGGCGACTATCAGCGTGGTTACAGACGCGGCGACGGTCACGATGGAGGATGCGCGACCAACAGCTGGTGCTGCTGTCGGCGGACCAGGTGCATTAGCTCCGCAGGAGATCTATGCCCCCGAAGGCGGTAACAAAGCTGGTGAGGTAGTCCTAAAGGGAGGAGCGTCCCTGTCCAAGGACGAGATGACCCGAGAGGAGAAGCTCAGGCATAGGCGCCGCCAGAAGGAGAAGCTGAAGAAGGCCAATGCCAATGCCCCTAGCGATCAAGCCGGCAAAACGACGGAGAAGCAACGCGTCATTTCAGATCTGAAGAAGGGCGATGTCAAGATCATCGGTCAAAACGGCGAGATGAGGGATGTTCATGGGCGTTTGACAGGGTCTACTACGGGTAAAAAGGGGGATGCGCTCAAATTGTAAATAATATCTAGGTCACTGATTGCAGATTTTGCTTTTATCTACCACTCAGTCCCCAACCATATGAGGTTCAAATCTTGGACGATGAATTCGTCTCCGCCCGTTTGGCGGGTAATTTTGACTTGATCGTATAGAGGAAGATGTTTTCCCTTGCGTAAGTCTGGCGGTCGGGATCGTCTGTGACCTCGACAAGATCAAAAGCTTTTTTCGCCATCTTGATAAACCTGAGATCTGCTCTTCGCCGTCGTTTAAAGCAGAAGTAGCAAACGGTCTCTGGGCCTATCAGGCTCTGCAGTGTGTTGATCAAGAGAGGGAACGCCGGTTCAAAGTAGACACAGTCTGCCGCTAGAATCACGGCGGGATGTTGGGGGATGTCCTCTGGGAGAGGAGTCCCCCAGTCCAGCACGCGCGCGTTTACCGTCGACGAGAGGTTATTGAGTTTAATGTTGGTCTCCATCAGGGAAAGCATCGGCTTCTGGTCGGTAATGTAAATAGGAGCGTCGACGGAGCAGCCTCGAGCGACGGCAAGTCCGACGAGGCCTCCCCCCGCGCCTAATTCAACTCTGTGGTTTCCATTAGCGTAAGGCTTCCACTAGGATTCAGACTGCGCATGCACGTTTGCTACAAGTCGATCTGTCTAAGGGAGGGAGCATACAGACATAGTCTTACCAAGCAGATCCGAACGGTGTCGGCGCAGCATGTACTTCGAGAGCACAATTCCCGCCGGCCATAGTTGGCCACCGCATCCTTCCTTGAGATCTTCCTTGAGTAAAAGAGGCTCCGAAAGTAGACCGTCAAAGGAGATAGCCGTTGTCCCCGCAGTCTTCAGTTCCCTCGGGGGAACCAAGGACTCGCTGATGTTCAAGGGAGCATCCTGGTCTGAGTCTCCCGAATCCCGGTTGTAGTCCTCCATGCACAGTATCCGCCGGATTAGGGGGGCAGAGAAGAAAGAATGTGGTCGAGTGGAAACAAGTCGAGTCAAGGAGAATGAGGGGGTAGTGAAGGAATTCTCTTTTGTTTGGACGACGTAATTATTTAGAGCAATATCCGGCGGGGGATCTGCATCTTGAAAGCCACGGCTTTTTTTGCGTGCGGGGAGGGCAGGATGACTAAGAAAGAGGACGTTCTGTAATTTAACTAGTTAACTAACTACTAGTAGTTAGTTAACTATCGATGCAGGTACTGTAATTATTAATGAACTGTACATGTGCATACCTCAATACCGACCTACTCTGACGGGTGCGGAAGTGGGGTATATAACTAGCCTATTTATTTAAGTAGATCGAGATTAACTATCGACCTCAGCAGGAAGCCCAGATCCAGGTACGAGAATATCCCAAATTAGAGCAGACGAAGACGGAAGTAGTTACTTGTTCTCCTCTCTTGGCGCCTTGAAGCTTGATGATACTACTCAACTGGGTGGTAGGTACTAACTCATTCTCACCAGCCAAGGCTGTTTGCGTCCTGGCTCTCCTGACGTAAACGGTCTCTCGTCGTCTCTATCCATTATTATTGGGCTGTTGGACGGTTGTCGTCTGGAGTCTCTTGTCTCTGGATACTGTAAATGCTCATCATCGCATGTCCACCTTCAGTCATGACGACGTCATACATTCTCGTCCGAGGGGAACCATGTGACTTCGCATCTGGTTCGTTGAAAAGGCTTCATGTCGCCCTGGCTGGTTACTGTTTTTTCGATTCTACTATTGCCAGATCGGAATCTCTATCTTGCACAATCAGACCCCCCTGAACCTATCCCATAACTTCCACCATGGCTACCCTACACTGTAAGTTGTCTCCTTCTTGGGACATGGGGGTTCATCCGACCCTCTACATCGGCGAATATCTCCCGAGACTAACGATCAATTAAATTCCATACAGACCTGCCTCCCGTGAAGCCCTCCGCGATCGCGCTGGGAACCATCTTCACGCACACCGCCTCTCTGGGCATCCTTGCTCCGGTCTTTGGTGACACCTACCACCGCGCCCAGGCTGCAAACACCAAGGAGGAGTTCCTGAAGTCCAAGGAGACCGCGGGTGCTGTTGCAGCTTGGGGAAGCTCCTTTGTGGGCAGTGCGGTGCAGACCTACGGTGTTGCAGCCTTGATCAATGCTACTGGTACTCTGAGCTACAAGGGTGCCGCCTACCTTGGAACTCTGATCTTCTTCGCCAGCTCGGCTCCAAGCGTATGTCATTCTCCACCGGTGTCCTAGCGGACTCATTGACTAACTTTGCAACCATACAGTTCATTTCCCAGATCTTCACTGAGAAGAGACCGCTGGACACGATTGCTGTCGGTGCTGTCAGCCGTGTCTTCGAGACCGTCGGTCTCAGTTTGTTCCTAACCTGGTGGGGAACTCGCACAAACCCTTTTGCTTAAACGGAAATTATGATCTATGTCTTGGTTGAAGGGGAGAGTAGCACTAGCGTCCGCTAGGAATTGTGCGTCCATCACACCCGGTGAACGATTTCCTATCCATGTCTATCATAACTGAACAAATATATTGTATAAATCACAACAACCAAGGCTCTTCTTAATAAGGACCTGTTGTATCGTCTATGAATCGTATTTCGATGTAAGGGAAGTAGTTTCAAGAGGTCAGAAGCGCAGCGCACACCAGTTAGAGTGGAAATTGTAACATAGGCCATAGGTCCTAATTGCGCAATGTAAGGTTCCTATGGAGTCATGGACGACTTGAAGTAACCGATTCAATGCTTATCTGGCAGGGAGACACGATTGCATATGAATTAACATACTCTGCTCACCAGAACATGCTAGGACCCTAGTATCGTCAATGCAACTGTTGAACTGCGGAGGAGCTTCGAATATAAGGCTGCTTCTGCGCTCTTGCCAACCCTACCGAGTACCTAGTATGCTCCGGCATACATTAAAGACTATATATTATTATATTGGACTCTTTCATTCCTCTGTCGTCGTATCTCTGAATATCCGGAAACCCCACTTTGGGAAGCTTCAGATAGAGGGCTAGGAGTGCTTGCAGAGGCTCCAAGTTAACGATTGCTTTGCACTACCCACAAAAACAGCGATCATTTATTACGCTGGTACCCCTCATGTATAACCATGAATGATCTCATTTGCAAAAAAAAAAAAAATATAAAACGAATCTACATACACCGAGTCGGAGAGACTCGGGGGACCGTTCTAAAGGACATCTAGTATGACAGTTCGCTCACGCAAGGGCCCATATATATGATATTCCGGACAGGATCTTGATTTCTTCGAAACGGCCTAATGAGTTTAAACAAAAGAACGGCAAGGATATCTGTGGAAAAGAAAGAATTAGCTCTCGATCTTCGCTCTCATCTCGCTTAGAGGTGACAAAAGACATACTTCTCTGGATAGCTTTGCTCTTCCTTCAGGTTGTACTTCGGCTGCGGGTTCAAGTTGCAAGGAAGGGGAGGCAATCCGTTGGATCCTAGGATGCCCTGGATGCCCTTCTTATCCTTCTCGAACAGCGCAGCAATACCCCGCTCTTCACCTTCCTGCTTCACCGCAACCAGCTGCTTCTGGCCAGCTTCTCCGATCTGAAGAACATCCTCCTTCGGTGCTGCCTTGCTTCCCACGCTGAGAAGACCCACAACATCCGCCTGATTCACCACACTCAGTCTCGGGTAGTTTCTGCGCACATCTCGCTTCCAGTATGGGTTGTCGGCAATATCAGCAGCAGGAATGGTGACAGGGTCATCGTACGACTCCGGAGGGAGAGATCCTGGAGCAGGGTAACGGAACTGAGGGTTCAATGGGACACCGGTAGATCGGTTGGGGTCCACGGCCAACAGGCGGCGGATGCGCTCCCAGATGCCAGTCGATTGGACGGTATATTTCTACATGGTGTTAAAAAAGTAGGCGTCAATTGAAATAGGAGTGGTCCAGGCAGTGCAATTCACCTTGTGAACGGCAATCGCGTTTGATAGCGACTTGCCGGCTTTCAGCGCTTCACGAGACATGTTGGCACGCCTGAAGGGAGGCTAACTCTCCTAAAAGTTGCAAATGTTAGATTAGAGGGAAGGGAAGAAAAATAAAAAAAGGCCCGTTTGAACCGAGAGCAATTGTTAGGCTAACATACCTTGTGATTACCTAACTGATGCTCTGATGTCGAAGTCCAGGACGGAGGCGGATTGAAGGTGCAGTTGTCGGGAATCGGGGAAATCTATATTCCGAGAAGGAAGTAACTACATCACACTTTGGTGTCAAAAGATCTCTCTGAGATAGAGCAGACGATACTCAATTCATGAGATGCGAATTTGAGGATACAATTATTCGAATTATCTTGTTATTCCTATCCGAGCCCATCCGGGATGCCTGCGCATCTGGAGTCTGACGTCTGCATCTGACTATCCGCATTTGGATGCTTTGTAATGGCCTCCGTACTATTGAATCTTGAAAATTGCAGTAAACACTGAAATATTGTTTGTTGAACAATGATCCTGGAATACTTTGGAGACTCTTGGTTTCAATCGCATTGCGCTCCTATTGCGGATTAACATTACATCGATGAAATTATGTACTCGAACATCCCACTAAAGTCTCCTAGATCAAAGATGGCAACAGCTCAACAAGACAACGAAAAAAAAGGAAAAAGGTAAGGCCCGAACCGCGATTCGAACGCGGGACCTCTCCGACCCAAACGGAGAATCATACCTGGATTTTTATTAGCAGTGATATTTGGCTGCTCAAATGACGTTGTAACATACCACTAGACCATTCGGGCAATGCGTTGCAGAGATGCTCTCTTTTTGAGCAATAAAAAGATTATATGAAGCCATTTGTCTCATTCATTCTCTCAGTCTTATACATATTATTTATGTCACATAAGCAAGCAGAAAGCTAAGAAGAAGAATGGTCAAGTGACAACATCAAATAATGTGAGATGAGACAAGCTGTGATTGTAGTACTAATGAGTATAATTCTAAAAATGAAGAATGTTATTTATTCATTTCAAGCCCACTGATACCGAACCAAGTACTCCCTAGACCTCCGCAGCCCTGATCCTGAATCGATATCGCTGGAATTACTGATACTTATGACTTATCCGGGACAGGCGAACCCTCTGCTTTTGCTTCTGAGTCTTTGGATGCCTCCTCACTTGGCTTGCTGGTCACAAGCGCCTTCACAGCATCGACAGTTGCGGCTGGTCCACCGGACTCTAAGATCAAGACCTTTCCGGTCTTATCCACAACGGCCACTCCTCTCTGCGTTCCCTTCGGAACTTTCTTTAAGCCAAGAGCTGCAATCAAGCTTGACTCCCGGTCACACAGGAGAGGATATGGCAGGTTCTGTTTGGTCTTGAAGGTTGTGTTCGCCTTGGGAGAATCGTTGGAAAGTCCATAGATAGCCAGCCCAGTGGAGGTCAAGTCGCTGTAATCATCACGGAATAGACAGGCCTGCTTTGTACCTTGAAGAGATATTAATTTCAACTTCATCGTGGCTAAGTATCATGGCGCCAATCTTCCTTGGTATGAGAGCTATAGTGGACTAGAAAGTCTCTTCGCAAAGGGGAAGGTTATACAAATAGAAGGAGAATTGCAATAACAATGAGTCAGTTGCCTCGGTGTCTACAAACTCCTGTGCAGATCAAATCTTGAGGGTGGGAGGGGACAGAGCTCTCAGGGGCAAACTTCGTGGGCTTCTACCAGGCAAGAGGGACACTTGAAAGGGAACTAAAGGACGTGATGGGTAACTTACATCCAGGGGTTGAGGCCTTTGGATATGTAAAGAGCACCACTCCCGAGTCACTGGCATCGACTAATGCCTTCAGCGACGTCTTCACACCTTCATGGGTTTCGATTTCGCCTCCAAACCCATCCAGTTGAATGATCTCTCCCACTTTGGGAACGCTGGCTTTCGGCGATTGAGTCGAGGTACCTTTCTGGACCTGCTTCTCCGACGCGCGAGATCTCCCCCTCGGAGTTGCCTTTGCAGCTACCTTGGGCTTCTTCTCCGTCGGGGCAGGCTCCGCGGGCGCCTTTCGCTTCCTGAGTTCAACCATCGCGAAGTTGATCTTTGGCGTTCAAGATCTTCGAGGTTTAAGTTAAAAAAAATAAATGCGCACTCGATGCAATGGGAAAGCGAGAAACAAAACCGAAGAGTCAAGGCTGCGTGTTCGCAATGATAGCGGTATGCGATCAGGCTCTCCAAGTCGACGCGCTGAAACGCGCTCTGGAGTTGGTTCAAACTGCGCGAACGCGGAGGCAAGTCAGTAGCTGAATTAGGCTAAGCATTTTGTCTCGAGAAGCACGCCATTATTCTTTAGTATCGATTAATGGTATCTTATAATTCTCATAACATGATTCTTTTCCCCGTCCTTTCGCTAAGAGCACTGTCTTCTGTCCATCCGAAGAGTAACGATTTCATCCTGACCAAACAAGCAAATTTTAGAAAGTAATAAGATCATAGTTTTTGAAAGGTGTAAAGGCTATATAGATTTTTCGAGCATGTGGTGCAGTGACGTGGATAGTAGTACTACGTAGTACTCGAGGAGGTTGGATTTCTGAGAAAAATCATAGGATAACACCGCATAACTGTTTTAATTCACACATGTTTGTCTTTAACCTGTTGTGTGATCGGAGCGGACATAAGAACTTATCTCCCAGGATGACACTTCCTGGCTGGTCCACTCACAGTGAAGAATGGGGGTGTTTGGAAAGCTACAGTAAAAATGTGCACTTTACTGTTAACTTGCGGGCGCAAAAGCAGTTAGAACCAGTGGACTCCACCTGATGTGGTTAAGCTAAAGTTGGTAGATAGATAGATAGATAGCCTTGGAACTTTCCAAAATGGTGTCCGACCCAACCCCTTCATTATTATTGATTAATTGAGTAGGAAAAAAAGAGCGCAGGGAAGAAGAGAGGCTGGTCCTCTCTGGTCCTCTCTAAGAACGGGTGGCAAAGGCGGTCAAGGCGGTCGCATGTGGAAATGCTCAATAGGGAAGAAAATGAGAAGGATAACCATGGATGCAAACTGTTCACATGTGAAATTTCCCTCCAGTCCAGGGTCCGGGCTTTTACATCGGGTGGTTCAGGGACCCCAGCCCTTCACGTTCACAAGACATTTTTTCTTGTCCATGGCCCAGGCAAAAGCGGACCCGCCTCCCGCTTTTCCCCAAAGAACTTCTACTTATATTTCTCTTCTCTCGCTCTCTTGACCGTCCATTGTCGCCTCTTTCACAACTGTCTACATTCTGCAGCTTCTTCATAGCATCTTGATCTCCTCTCTCATCTGCACTTGAGCTTCACATTCTTCAGGCTCTTCACTTCAATCCTCTCATCTTAACGGCTAGTCTCGTCGATTATCTCGAGTCACGCGCACAGAGCCGGTTCTCCGGTGAATCATCTCGCTTTCCGTTCTTCGGTATATTCCTCATAGCATTTTGATCTCCTCTCTCATCTGCACTTGAGCGTCACATTCTTCAAGCTCTTCACTTCAATCCTCTCATCTTAAACGGCTGGTCTCGTCGATTATCTCGAGTCACGCGCACAGAGCCGGTTCTCCGGTCAATCATCTCGCTCTCCGTTCTTCGGTATATTCCTCAAAATGAAGGTGTTTTCCTCGAGCTGTACTTTCGACTACTCCTGGGATGAGGTGTCAACGGCAAACTGGCGTAAATACTGCCCCTGGAACGATAAATCCACCCATGTTGTTGCGGTCGATACGATATCGAGGGTGGTCGACCCGCAGACAGGCATTGTAAGTCATCAGTCTGTTTATGCTCCTGATCTCGGTGTCTCTGCGTTGGTAAATGGGCGTCTGGCTGACAGTTCGGATGTTTTCTAGCTACGGACGGAACGCTTGATCACATGCAATCAGTCAGCACCACAATGGGTGCTCTCCCTCTTCGGCGGCAGTACAACTTCCCATGTCTATGAGGTCTCCTACGTCGATCCAGTGACCAAGAAAGTCACGATGTGCTCCACCAATCTGACGTGGTCAAACGTCCTGAACGTCCGCGAGACTGTCGTCTATCAGCCATCTCAGTCCATGCCAACCGCCAAGACCGACTTCCAGCAGGAAGCGAAGATCACTGCCCTCTGCAGTGGATGGCAGAAGATCAGGAACAAGGTCGAAGAAGCCAGCGTCGAGAGGTTCAGTCAGAACGCGAAGAAAGGTCGCGAGGGATTCGAGGCGGTCCTCGAGATGAGCCGCAGAGTCTTCGGTGAACAACGCGAACTCGAAAAACAGAAAATGCAATCCTGAGTGATTGCCGATCTCCAATGGAGCAGTGATGGATGTCTTTTTCTTATGTTCTTTTCTAA
Source organism: Paecilomyces fulvus (assembly GCA_029606305.1). Lineage (NCBI taxonomy): Eukaryota > Fungi > Ascomycota > Eurotiomycetes > Eurotiales > Thermoascaceae > Paecilomyces > Paecilomyces fulvus. The sequence continues at coordinate 522,887 of JAPVCG010000076.1, read as the reverse complement.
TGGTCTCTTCCAAGCGATTGCATATTTAGCGTACGTCTTGACGATCAGCATCGCACGTGGGTTCTCTGGCGTTTTTCTTACGATTTACACTTTCTGTATGTTTGGCCGTCCTTGGAGACGAAGAGAAAAGTTGATTCTAGCTGGCGTTTGGGGGTTTTTTCTTAGATAGTTCTTACACTCATCACATGGGATGCGATGAGCATGGGTAGATAGGGTTTCTTTGCTTTTTTTTTTTAGATAGATTCTTTCACTCATTACATGGGATGCGATGAGCATGGGTAGATAGGGTTTCTTTGCTTTTTTTAGATAGATTCTTTTAGCGAGCTTTTTTTTTGGCGGTCATTTTACTCGATGGGATTCGGTGTACGCAATGAGCGTTATTATTGTTCTATAGATTCATCGTTTGGTCGGAAGTGTCTGTGTATACTTGGAGCACATTATACCTATTTCGATTCTTAACAATTCTTGTTCATGAGCCTCATTATTCCAAGCATGACCGTATGTGCGAATCCCGAGGTATTTGGGAAAGAGTGAACGCCTCGCTGAATCAAATGACAATGCTAAAGCAAAAACGCCCCAAGACTGGGTGATTCAACCCAGAAGGCCCCCCAACACCACGCGTCCCACTCCAGAAATCTCATTCTTAGCACCGCTTCTGCTGGCATCTTCGAACTCACGCACCACACCGGCCACCATCACTTTGCGTAATCTCGAGTCCGTCTTCGTGAACATCTCCCCCAAAGCAGCGGTGCAGACGGCAGGGCTGGACACGAGGGACACGAGCCGTGTGTAGCAGTCGATCAGCACATCGCACAGCGTGGCAAAGGTCTCGAAGAAGTCGGGATCGAACGGCAATGACGGGGTGAGGAGATACGAGTATTCTTCTCCAGGAAGGAGGTCAGAAGACTCCATACTGGAAAAATATGTGCCAGATGACCCCGCGCCTGCAGAGGAACCCATATTTCCGGCTGTAGACTTGGCATCAGAGCTGTCGCCGGAGTGCATGGGATGTCCAATTTCCGTTGCAGAACTGGCTCTTCTCGTCTTGATGCTGGAATGCGTTGCTCTCTTGAACATCTGAGGAATTCGTGCTCTCGAAAGGGATGATGACGAACTGCCGTCAGGGGGATGCACCTGCTGAAACGTTTCGAATTCCAGCAACAAGGCGTTGAGAGAACGGAGATATTCAAAGGGTGTGGAATTGACATCAAGAATCGGCGGTAAAGATATCCCTAGGAGAAGATAATTGATGGAGCGACGAGCAAGTTTTTTCTGGTCAAAGTACGGCATGCGCGAGAGATCTGACTTCGAGAAATGAACAGTGTTAAACCAATATACTCGGCCCTCATGACTTATAGTAATGTCAGCGCCATTGGTCAGAAGAAAGTCGACGATGTGCCACTAACGCTTTTCTAAGATAATCCAACGTCGATATCCGTTTTGAAGCCATATCATGAATATGTTGATAGATTGCGCCCGCGCTCTGCAGTCCCAAGGACCCGCCACCACTAACTGCAGGAGGAGGGAGCGGGGGAAGGGTATCCTGGTTCGAGTGTCCCGAGTGTGAGGACTTGGTATCTCTCCGAGAGAGCCCTGACGAAATCATTTTGGCGGGTTCAGGATGAGAGGTAGAGAGGTAATGGCAGTAGTTGTCGCAATTAGAGAAGCCTGAGGGGAGTAGTTGCGATCTGCGCAATGGATCTGTCGACTGGTCCAGATGGTTAGAATCAAGGACGCCCAAATGACCTGTATCGCGATTGAATTCAGATAGATGCTGGGCCTTTGCTCACCGATGGCTTAACCTGACGTTCCTTAAGATCCCCCCGAATTCAGACCATTTATTGAAAGTCGACTTGAAAGTAGAAACACCAGCACCTCAACGCCCACGCATGCAAGATTCCAAGGGAGCGGTACAGAGTGAGCTTTCTTGGTTGACCCAAGAGGATAGATAGTTTAATTCAATTCAATAATGTTGTTAACTTGATGCTTGATAGAGTGAGTACCTGGAGGTTGTCCCGCGGTTCGGAGGTTAGCTAGCTCCAGGGACCGATTGGCTAGTTGTCATGTCCCCCCTCGTGAACCTCAAGAGGGGACAATTCGCTCCATCGAGAATTCACAACCCATTCTTCTTTTTACATTGTTCAGAAGAACGCAGGCCCGGACTTCTTACAGGTCTGAGTCTTTAGCATAATTTGACTTCAATTCGCTACCACCTCTTTTTTCCGTTGGTCATTGACCAGTGACCTTAAACGACATACTTCCTCCCCTCTTCCATATGACTTCCCCCGCCGACGAGACCGTACCATCACACGGCCAATGGCCGGTGGATCCTCAAGATGACGTGCCTATATCTAAGGATCGTATTTGGGTAGATGGGTGCTTCGACTTTAGCCACCATGGTGAGAGTTCAATTCGATCGCTATCTCGATAAGATACCGGTCCGCTAACAGAGATGTTTTTTGTAGGCCACGCCGGAGCGATGCTTCAAGCCCGTAGGCTGGGAAAGGAGCTGGTGGTCGGTATCCATTCGGACGAATCGATCCTTGAGAACAAAGGCCCTACCGTCATGACCCTTAAAGAACGGTCAGTTCGCTTTATGCATCAAAGTCCATCATGCTGACGACGGTCTCCCTAATTCAGAGTGGCAGCTGTCGAGGCGTGCCGATGGGTTACCAAGTCCGTTCCTTATGCACCTTACGTCACGTATCTCCCCTGGGTCTCACACTATGGATGTTTCAATGTGGTCCACGGAGATGATATAACCTCAGATAGTAACGGTGAAGACTGCTATCGCTTTGTCAAGGCCGCTGGACGTTTTCTTGTGGTGAAGAGGACACCTGGTATATCTACTACAGATCTCGTTGGGCGGATGCTTCTCTGCACGAGAGGTCACTTCATCAAGTCCTTCAAGGACACACTAGCCGGCGAAGAAGGCCCTGGCAGCCCGGAAGAGAGGAAAGCATATGCGGCGGATCTCCTACAGAGGATTCGAGAATACGCGACCGACGAGACCGGATTACAGCCAGGCCCGGACGTCTGGACGTGGTCTGGGTCGGATTCAGCTAAACTCAATCATACCGATGAAGAACCTGGATCGTTCGACAAACTCGTCGCTGGGAAGCCTCCGAGGCCTGGCCAGCGTGTTGTATATGTAGATGGTGGCTTCGACCTTTTCTCCTCTGGTCACATTGAATTCCTACGACAAGTTCTGGCACAAGAAGAAGCAGAAGGTCACCAGCGGGGCTGGTACGAACCTCAACAAAAGGAACAGAGATTGAAGGAGCACGGTGAAGATTACGGACCAGCATATATCATCGCCGGTATACATGATGATGCCGTGATAAATCACTGGAAAGGATTGAACTATCCGATCATGAATATATTTGAGCGAGGTCTTTGCGTTCTTCAATGTAAAGTGAGTTATTTTTTTCCCCCTTCTATTTTCTTGGATACCTGCTAAGTTTCCTCCTAGTACATCCACGCGGTCATATTCTCGGCCCCATTCACTCCCAGCAAGTCTTACTTGCAGGCAATGCCCACGGGCGTCCCTAGCGCCGTGTACCATGGGCCAACTACGTTTATTCCCCTCACATACGACCCATACACAGCGCCGAAGCAGATGGGCATTTTTAGGCAAATAGAGAGCCACGACTTCCAAGACGTGAATGCCGGTCAGATTGTTCAGAGAATTCTGAAGAGTCGAGAAGCGTTTGAAGAGAGGCAGCGTATCAAGTTGCAAAAGAGCATTGTGGAAGATTCAGTCAAACAGAGGGAGGCTGCTCAAGCCCAGTGAGGAGGGCTGGTGGGCAGCCCAGATTGGGTTGCGGAACCCAGCACAATATTGTGTCTCTCAGCCGTTTGTCATTTCTTGATGACTGACGATTAATTGCAGGAGAGGCCATTTGTATTTATAACTAGTGCCCATAAGGTCCTAGATGGATAGTTTTGTGCTTCTTAATAGTCTGTGCATAGAGCATTGGCATCAATTCAACATTGGAAGGAAGCACTGTACAGTGAGCAGATAGGAACAGAGTACTGCTTTATATAATACTAAATACTAAATACCACTGCAGGGTAAACGCTCAACTTGCTATGCAAAGTGCCTTAGCTACTGTTACTTACTGTGCTTGAGCTGCTCCTGATGTGTAAGCTAGTTTCGATCCCATCTCGGTGCCACAGTATTCCAGAATCATTTAGTGAAGTATAAATGAAGCCAAATGACTTTTTGTTATTGGAAAAGGCATAATCTATGTTATGGCCAGTAATAATAAAATAGGAATAAGCGAAAATCTAAAGCTCATGCATATGTTAACAATACCAATGTCAACTAAGTGTTTCTTCATGTAGTCTTCTGCTTAACTCCAGTGGACAGCCTCTCAACATCAAAGCACAAATGGTTGGCCGCCTATCATCCTAGTTGAATCTCCATCTCATATCCATTAAGAGTGAGAGACGAGTTTCTGGGCGAGATCCCTCATAGTCTCCCAATACTTCCGTTTTTCGACTCTCCAGGCCTGAGTCATGAGAATTAAGTTAGCCAGAGAAACAAGTGCCTAAGCTGAGAATTTCTTCTCACCTTCGCTTGAGTCTTGGATTTTGCCATAGCTTTTTTGCTCAAGTTCTTAATTTGATCAACATCTTTGTGGAGAGTGCGCTGTAGGGTTTCTTTTATTCCTTCATTCTCTTGGTATGATGATTTAGCAGCATCAAGCCTCTTCCTGAACGAATTGTGAAGTTGATCCTCGAGGGAAGTAAATCGAGCTGGTCCTAGAACTTCCAGTCCTAACGAGATGAGCTTCTGCTGTACCTTACCCCATTCCTTCCATAAACTGTTTAGTTGGTGTTGACTACTCTCTAGCTCGTCACGTAGAGTTTTCAGGCTGTCACTTGAAGGCGCCACCAACGCAGGGAGTCCCCCTATTCCTCCCCGTCTTTCGCAATCGATAGAGGAATGGGCAAATCTCTTCTGAGTGGAGGAGTATCTCTTCATCAGGAGATCCAAAGCCTCCTCTTCTTTCTTGGTCAGGGATGGCTCCAAATCCCGCACTATGGCCGCGCGAGTATCCCTGAGGGAATCTGTCATTGAGATCGATTAGAATATAAATTCCTATTCAGAACATCACGATCTCACCAGAGAAACTGTCTAGAAGCTCTTCCTTGGATAAGTCAGAACTTCCATGACCAGCCGGGGCCTGCATGTCTGTAATTCCTAAGGTAGTCTTGGTGCTGCGGAGACCTGTCTTTCCGATTGAGGCGTCATGCTTCCGTCTGGAAGCATTTTTCTGGGTGGATGGCTTTGAATATCGGTCACGCTTTCTGAAGTTGTACTGGGAAGCAATGCTGGAAACAGCTTTTGGCTTCTCCTGCTTGCGCCTCGATTGAATTTTGGCCCTTGCCATACTGTAAGACACTGAACGACGTGAAGCTTTCCTTATAAAAGTAGTCAAAAGACCAGATTCCTCTCTAGATAAACGAGACGATCATGGACAGACACCCGGAAATGGATTGCTGTCTGTGGGAGATGAGGCACTCAGGAAAGACGGAAGTGAGCTCGACTTGGGAGGGCTTGACAAAGTAACGTGACTTTGTTGAACTAGGTAGTTATCTGAGACCAATGTACACCTGGTGATGGAAATCCATACAATACATGCCCCTGGGGATCTAAACATGAAATGAGATAATGACTGTACCACGGCCCTTCTCATAATGATACGAATACCTTATATTCAGGCCATAATACAGACAGGTATAAACGAGATCAGGATCCTGCTCGTAAACGATAGACACCCTCGGGATATTTACTCTGCCGCAACCAGGACGTCCTTCTCTTCGAAGAGCTTCGCAAGCTCTCCGCTCCGGTGCATGGACATCAGGATATCGCAACCACCGACAAACTCCTTGTCAACGTACAATTGCGGAATGGTTGGCCAGTCTGAGTACTCCTTGATACCTAGTGACGCAAGGCTATTAACTCTCCGACCACATCCGACCGGGAGAAGGAGGAACAAAGTCCATGCATACCTTGTCGCAGCTCCGGATCCTCCAGCACATTGAAAGCAGTGAACTTCTTGGGGTCGACCCCTTGAAGGCCCAAAATCTGTATAGTTGCGCGGGAGAAACCGCACTGAGGGGTCTCGGGAGTGCCCTTCATGAACAGAACGACCGGTGCAGACGCCACTGCCTTGTCGATGGCGGCCTTTGTCTCTGACGAAAGAAGGCGAGCCTGGAGGGGAGACAACCGCAGGGCTGAAAACGGGGTTGGAATAGGGAGGGAGGTCAAGCGCGTAGCTTGCCGGAATGCCTTGGAATTTCTGGTCAGAATGCTTGCGCCGCGGAAAATAGCAGCGGTAGATGAACTCACTGATGGGAAAGTAGCTCTGCAAAACATGTTTTCGAATAACCCTGAGGTGCACAGGAAGAAAGATCTGAGAATGTCCCCGAAAGAAAGAAGGAAATTTGTATAGTGAAATTGGTTCTGGATGAGGTACTGTTTTTTTATGACGGCATTCTTGAACTCGACGGAAGGATGCTTACTTAACAACCGTACTTAACTAACTAGTGGCGACAATAAGCGTGAACTAGTGGAACATTATGCGGAGAACAGCAGTCATTATTATCGATAGTATTATTGGTCCAGATGAGGACAAGCAGAGATGGCATAGTATTAGTTATGAAGCTCCTTTGCCATGTCTCCCGTTCATACAGGCCTTGACGCTCGATACCTCATCAGATTTTTATTGGACATAACGCATAATATTCCGTGATGCGTCCGCTTCGTTGATTGAAAACTAGAGAGTATGATTTTATTACAGAGCTGGAAAACACCTACTTCTTCTACAGGTAATGTCAAATCTGACAGTCAATATTCCGGTCTAGTGTCTCATACTCTAGCTCTGTCTTACTGAAAGCTGAAGCCCGCGGAGAAGGCTTAAACATAATTGGAGATGACTGATGATCCTGCCCCAGGTTACTGGTTCTGTGCTGTTTCGGAGTGGGTTTCGGTCTCTTCATCATAGAGCCCTAGAAGCCGTGCTACATAGTCACCCAATAATCCCAACGTGATGCCCCCGCCCGTAAACCAGCATCCATTCTTGAACCACCACCAGCAATTCTTTACATCCTTCAGCTGGACCCTGGTGATCATGACACCAAGGGTAAGAACGGCACTACCGCATGCACCGAGAAAGTAGAGAGGACCGGCCCCCGCTGCCATCCCTGCTGCAGCAAGGAGAGATACCTGGGCTACAGCTAAACCAGACAGCACCGTCTTCGTGTTGTGTTCATGACGCAGTGCAATAGACTTGATCCCAGCCGCCAGATCGTCTTTAATATCCATATGTGCGTATATCATATCATACAAGACCGTCCAGGAAATACAACTGGCATACAGGGCAGCCGCTGCCTGAAGGGCATTTGGATTTGAGAGCAGATCCACGCCAAGAGCTGGGAATCCCATGATCGCGCCCCATGAGAAGGTAAGTCCCAGAACGAACTGTGGGTAGTCCGTCACCCGCTTCGCAAGTGGGTAAGTTGTCACGAAGAGTAAGCTTGGTATACCGTACCATAGGCACTGCGTGGGAAACTGAAGAAGGATACCTAAGCCTGCTAGTAACTGCGCCCCGGTAAAGATGATGGCCTTCTGGGGAGTCACTGCTCCTCGAGCAATGGGTCGAAATTTTGTCCGTTCAACCTTTGGGTCTAAGTTCCTGTCCCAGAGGTCGTTGATGGCACATCCAGCGCCTCTCATAATCAATGCACCACCGGCGAATAGAGCTATCGTTGTAATAACGTCCAGCGGCGCAGTTATCGGCGTTGCCATTGGCGCTGCAAGAAGAGTCGAGAATAGACAGGGGAGGAAGAGGTAATATGTCCCGGTTGGCTTGTCCAGGCGCAGAAGTTCGGCGTAAGGCACCCATGATTTTGGAATATATGCGAGCAAGCCAGTCTGCGGTGGTACATACTGAGCAACAGACGATTCTCTCTCCCTTTCTGTGAGGGAGAGTGAAGCGGAAGCAGGGGCCTGTAAAGGGGCAATGGTCTTATATTCCCTAATTGGTACCCCTCCATTGTTTGTGATTTCATGTGGCCTCCACCGCTGCCGAGAGATTCGAAGCTGGCGCGCACCGGTCGTCACGGGGGCTTTGGAGATGAACGATGTAGACATAGGTGGAAGGGCGCGGGTAGTGAAAGGTCTTCCCAAGAACAAAGAGGAAGTACTCCCTGCTGCCCTGAAGGGACAGCGAAGTCGCATGTTGGAAGCAATGCTTGAGCGACTGAAAGTAGAGGCCATCATGTAAAAATCCAGAAGTGTTCAAGCGAGTCAGATATGAGTAGGCGTTGCGGAGGTTTACGTTTTTGGCTTAGGGAGACATGATTCTTGGCGATGAATCGAACAATGTATGTAGAGTCTCTAAGATGCTGCGGAACAGTTTCAAAGAAGAGTTGGCGCAATCAATTCTATGTTCGTAGGTTGAGGATAGATCGGCCGTGGTGTTCGGTGGAGTGTATCTGAGTTGCTCTCTGACTGTGTGAAGCCAATTGACGGCGGGTTTAAAGATCGTTTTATTCAATTGAGAGGAGGGGAAAATAGTAAGGAACGAAAGTCACATCAAGAGCCAAAGATTGAGGCATAATTCATTATTATTTAGATCAGTCTTGGTCTCACTTGAGCTTTTGATCGGTCCGAGGTCAAAATAGGCTTAGTGCATCGCCGAGATGCCGCGTCGAGATTCCTCTACTTTAACTACATCTCGACACTCTTCATGTGTTAACTTATAGCTGGTCTATACTCCCACGCTCCTTAGCCACGAAGTAGGAGTGCGCCAGTACTAGGGTCTTGCTCGCCCACAGAGTCGAACGTCAACACAGGATCTAACGGTCACTTCCGTTTGGCTTTCTCGAACCGCTGCCTCGTGTCGTTCACTACACGAAGTGACAGTCCAAGCTTACGCCAGTCTCACTGATAATTCACATGCTTCTCTCACATGAGGGAGTTCTCTCTTTTCGGCGATTATATCGGTGAAGTGTGGAGAGAGTGATATCAGTTGTGGTGACTCGATCTCGACTTGGTCCGACTACAAGTTAACCCTCACTACCTCCCGCAATATTCAACACGCTAGATAGGCAGAATGCCTGCACAGCGCCCCTGTGCTGCTTTTGAGCCGATCCCGCCCGACCTCGACGTTACAGCGCTCGTCGAGTCCACTCCGAACTTCGAGTTCGCAGTTCGAATCCACTGCGACGCGATCGATGAACAAGGGCTGGAAAACTTCGAGAAGCTAGTGCTTCTACATGTGATCCTCGGAGGAAAACCCCTGGTCATAGAAGGATATGAGAACCGTCTGGAGAAATGGATTTTTTCAGAGCAGTGGCTGAGAGACAATCATGCCACAAAGAGTACGTTTTGTCTCCCTCCTTTGCCTTTCGATAAATCGCTAACCGCAGTCATTTTACTCTGTAGCCGAGATCGCAAGAGATCTGTCGAAAAAGTCAAACATCCCCATGACTATTAGCCACTATTTAAACAACATGCCTATGTTGACCGATCAGTGGACTGTGCACAATTATAAAGAGCCTACACGCCAGCGAATTTATCTGAAAGACATCGACTGCCCTCCTGTCTGGCATGAAAAGCTCAGGGAACTTATCCCTCCGTTGCTGTTCTACCTGAATGATTCGACAGGAGATGCTGGCGGGCCAGGGGCGAAGCTTGAAACAAATCCGCACGGCACTGGGACAAGGCTAGGAAGGGGGATTGCAAAGGCAGGAGACTTAATGAGCAGTCTTCCACCAGAGATGAGGGCAGACAATTTAATGTGTTATATCGGCCATGAAGGTACCTACACTCCAGCGCACCGAGAAATGTGTGCTAGCCTCGGCCACAATATAATGGTCGAAGCTTCTACTGGCCTCGTTGAACACGGGAAACCGACTAAGCGAGGGTCCTCTATCTGGTTCATGACCGAAAGCAAGGATCGTCACCTTGTCTCCGAGTATTGGTTGTCAACTCTCGGTCACGACATCGAGATTGAGAACCATTTTGCTCAAATTAACGCATGGAAGCGGGCTCCCTTTAAGACATATGTCGTTGAACAGAGACCCGGTGACTTTATCCTGATCCCACCACTCGCACCACATCAGGTTTGGAACAGGGGAACCAGGACTATGAAGGTAGCCTGGAATCGCACCACTGTTGAGACCCTAGAATTGGCCTTGAATGAAGCTCTTCCACGAGCAAGAATGGTGTGCCGCGACGAGCAATATAAGAACAAAGCTATTATTTTCTTTTCTCTTGACAAGTACTCGAAATTACTTCGACATATTCAGGAACGCAATCTCAGCGGCCCAAAGATACGCCAACTGCAGAAAGATTTCCGACGGTTACACACTCTCTATACTAAAATCCTACTTTCGGAAAGTTTCTCCAAAGATCGACCCGAGGAGAGGAATATCCAATTTCTGCCTTATGACAGCTATGTGACCTGCTCATACTGCAGATGCAATATCTTCAATCGGTTCCTGACTTGTCCAACATGTGTTGGCACACTTCCTTCTGGTGAGGAAGATACCTATGATATCTGCATGGAGTGCTATACTATGGGCAGGAGCTGCGCGTGCATCTCAAAATTGAAATGGGTGCAGCAGTTCCGTTGGAAAGAACTGGTCGAGAAGCATGAGTCATGGAGAAAACAGATCATTAATCTTGGTGGTTTCGCCGACGATGCGATCAAAACTTTTGAAGAAGAACGGGAAGAGAAGCACAATGCAGGCCAGCGTACCTTGGCAGAGATTTGTCAAGAAGAGTTGCGGAAACGTCCCTGGGTGGATATTACTAAACCAGTGACCTTGGAAGAACCCGAGGAAGACATTGATGTCGATGATGAGGGCAGGCCTCGGAAACGAAGGAAAGTTCATTCCGAGAAAAAGTCCAGAACAACACGTTATTGTCACATTTGCAAGTGTGCTGAGGCGACGTGGAAACTTGCTTCTTGTGCGGTATGCAAAACGCACTACTGTTATGGAAGTCTGTTCAGAGCTTTCGATATTATGCCGCAGACGGTCATGGAGAAACGAGACTGGTTGTGCCCAAAATGTCAGAAAATCTGCAGTTGTGCTGCTTGTCGGAGGGATCCGACAATGAGCCCCTTCGAACCTAAAGGTACCTTACTGGGACATGATACCAGGAAGATAGCCGATCCTCGAAGCGTGGAAAGCCTGGTGGACTTCAGTCATTCTAATATCTTATGGCTCAAAAAGGCCGGTGATGGTGGCTTCGAGAATAGTCGACGTCTTCGGAGACATCTGGAAGAAGCGGAAAGGCTGAAATTGGACCAACCTGTTCTCGGCGAGCATTATGTCGAGCCTGCGAGTTCAAATACGGTCGAAGCAGGAGCGCCGCGTTCGGTGAATTATGAAGCAATCCCTGTCGATCCCGCTTTGGGAGAAAGCACCCAGGACAACTCACGAGTTGATGCCCACGGTGGTATTCCCATAGATCCTGCCCTAGGTAACAGTGGTGGATTCGAAGACCCTCATCTCTTTGTTCCGATAGATGGAGTGCTTAGAGAAGACATGCGGGATCAATATGAAGCAACGGAAGCCATAACATTCGAGTACCCCGATCCCGAGGGCCCTTCGATTGTACCGGACACGTCTCAGATGCCGGGGCCGTCTGAAATGGTCGAGAACTCGCATACAAGCGCTGAAGTAATTTCGATGGTAGACGGCAAAAAACGAAAACGACCCAGCGAACATGTCAGAGTGCACAATGGTTTCAATATGATTTACGACGGGCCCGGCGATGAAGTAGTCCGGGATGCACCAAGGAAACGGAACAAGTCATCATCATCTAAGCAACTGAGTAGTAAACAAAGGAAACCAAATAAACCAGCAGAGCAGGATCCGATCTCTACAGCCCTCGAAGCAGTGAGGGCACTCAATGACGCCGCTCTGGTTCAATCCGATCTTTTGAATCACGACCTGGTATCGTTCTCTGTGAAACCCGGGGCCCATCGAAAGCATAGAGCCCCTACCGAAGACGATGAGGAATTCACTCCCGGGAGACGTCGTTCTCAAAAGTCACCAGAGCCTGTCAGGAATAAGAGAAACCCACCTCGTGCAACTAAGACCCGGACAGCTAGGCCAGCTTCTCCGGTCAATGAGTCGCGCGGCCACAATAGTGATAACGACGAATCTCAGCCAGACGTCACTGACTCTGGGTCTCGGGCGCATCGTCCTTCTCCACCGTTAGAAGGAACAGATGACTCCGTCGAGGCTATGGATGATGTCCTAGATAATAGCGCAGTCGAAGAATCTGGTCACATCCATGTAAAGCCTGTTCGTCTCACAGCAGCTGAAGAGAACCGCAGAGCCAAGCTCCTGGCCATGCAATGGGCTGAGGGCAAGTTCGATGATCTAGATAGGGGTCCCTTCTTGCCAGGCAGATGTCTAGAAGAGTTCGAAGAACCCATTGCTCCATTTCGCTGTTCCCCATAGTCGCCTTCGTTGGTAGAAGCAAGATCAGATCCCTCGTCAGGCGAGCCCCATTCCTCTGTGACGAAGGACACCTTACATGTTACGCCAGGTCATACATAATAAACGAAAGGGAAGGTCATCAAGCCGTTCGGTTTAGCGCTGGAGTTTGAATGTGGAGAATTCTTCTAAGTCTTGGTGATAGTCGATTGTTACAGATATTAAAAACACAATATTGATCTATAACTTTTGACTTTAGCGTTGCCGGTCGTTTAAATAGACTTTTGTGGATGATTAGTGATGCTCCTGCGTAGGATAGAGAATTTAGGAATAGATAACTGCAAGCATCCAAGTCCGGTATCATGAGCTGGCCTGCCTCCTGGGAATTCCAGACCTGGGACAGCAAAGTGGAATATGCAAGAGACGACAAGACTGAGAAGCTCAATCGAGGAAGATCACAGACACCATGCTTCAAAGTTCAACAGCACTTGGCAGAGATCATTTCATTCCAACCCATGACATGAAAATATGTACAGTACAACAAAACCAAGAACCAAGACCAAGACAGCACCTAAACACCCTTATAATCATACTTGAGATTCTCAAGCTGTCCCACATCAACGGACAGCATCAGTTTTCGCGCAATGCAGATAATGCCCAGCACAACTATAACAGTCAGTCAGTGTTGGACCACCTTCATTGAACTGGCACGCCAACAAGGATAACTTACCTGCGGGAACAAGGTACAAGATCCACGGGATCCCATGGCCCATGGCATAGGAGAGCAAGGCAATGAGTGCACAGAGGCCCGCATTAATAGAAACGAGATGCTCCTTGACAAGCTCGATCTGTCCTAGGTGTCTTACCGGACGCTTCCCCTTCGGATCCGGTCGTGGGAGCGGGAGGTATTTCATGATATACGCGCTCCCCAAGAGGGAAACGGTACTGAGAAAAGAAATCATCCTCTCCGAAGCCGTCGTAGAGGATGAAAGGAATGCGGGCAAGAAGGCGATTACGGAAACCAGAGGAACGATTGTGAATACGAACTAGGTATTATCCGGATTTAGTGATGGGGTTGGGATGATTGGAACTTAGTCTAGTCATACTTTGTATTCGGCATTTCGCGCATCGTCGCGCGAGCGCAGGTCGTTGATAACCCGCTCTTGTTCTATCGAGGTATCAATATCATATCAAGCGAGCTGGGAGAGAGCTAGAGCTGGAAGCTTTGACTCTAAGAAATAAGAAAGAACAGTCCTACCTTCTTCATCCAGTTCCTGACGCCCGTCGTCGTCCGAGTCTTCTGGATACCGAAAAGTTTTCCGTATTCTGAGAGCAGCCATTTTGTTCTACTGTCGTTTTATGTTGGTTATAAATAAAATAATATTGCCTCTATATGAAATGGCGTTGCGGCCAACTGACATACACGTGGGAGTTTGGACTGTTTGATAACCTTACTTCTCTGGCATCCAACAACGACAAGTTCCAACCTCCGCAAAAAAACAGCAGGGAGAGAAAACAATCAAGGCCCTCTCACCCTCTCACACCAAATGTCGCAATCAATGTCTCTCCGGGCATTACAGACACACCTCCGCCCTCGGCTCTCTCGCCGGGGATGCCGAAACGTCCTTCCTTCGCGGCGTACATTGATCCCCGCACCAAGCCCGAATTCAGGCCCTCTGATGGACCGTCGTGCCGACCGTGCCTTGCCTGACGTGAATACGGGTCGCAGCTGGAAGCGGACTCTGCCTATTTTCGCGGTCGTCGTCGGCGCAGCGATGTTGGGTATCTTCAACTATCAGAAATCATCGTCCAGCGTGGTCAGCAGTACCCTCTATGCGCTTCGAACCTCGCCCCGAGCGCGCGAGATTCTAGGCGATGAGATCTATTTCGCGAGCAAGATTCCCTGGATCAGTGGCACGATGAACCAATTGCATGGACGGATTGATATCTCGTACTGGGTGAAGGGTACGAAGTCGGAGGGGAAGATGCGGTTCAGGAGTATTAGACCGGAGCGGATGAGCTATGTGAGTCCATTGAGATATACTTTGAACCTGGGATGGTGCTGACCTTTCAATAAATACAGTTCCGTACTCAAGAATGGAGCCTCGAGACCAAGGACGGCACCGTAGTGCAGCTTCTCAATGAGAATGAGGAGGACCCCTTCAACAAGGCGACCTGATCTGCGTTTATCCATCTATGCTTAAAACGGGAAGTCCGAGACCGGAAGTGTACAGCTATACTACGTCCCTGATGCATGTGCGGAGTTTGGTATAATACTACTTTTTTTTGAAAGGAAAAACTGGCGTTTTAAGGGACTGCAGCATCGTGGAATGAGATTTTTGTGTGCGAAGAGAGTAATGGGAATCATTTGTATCTTATGCGAGCGCCATCACCGGATATGAGATGTATAGTACACCGAAGAGGAAAAAAGTCGAAAGAAAAATGGGAAACAGAGCGTCTCCGCTTCAAGCCGCTTGAGCTACCTCCTGCTTGACCGAAACCTCCGGCCAAGGCTTCTTGATTGCATCCTGGATGTTCACGATGCAGCCTTTGGGTCCGCTGACAGAGCCTGTTTGTAGATAAATCAGCCGGTATGAACCTCGTAGAAGTAGACCATTCACATACCGTTCACCACCACAATGCCATTTTCCGGATCAACCTTCAGGACCTTGAGATTCTGAACGGTATTCCGCTCATTACCCATATTTCCAGCCATCTTCTTTCCCGGGTACACTCTGGAACCACCACCCTGACCCTGACCGGCGGAACCCAGCGAACGATGTGTCAAACTGACACCGTGACTGCGATCCTGACCGTGGAAACCATGTCTCTTCATCACACCCGCAAAACCCATACCCCTCGTATTCGACCGGGCGTCGACAAACTGCCCTTCCTGGAACCAGTCCGCACCGATGATCTGTCCGACGGGGAGCAATCCCGTCTCATCCTTGACTCGGAATTCATGCACATGTCTCTTCGGGGAGACGCCATGGACCGAGAAATGACCCAGGAGCGATCTCGTCATGTTGCTCGGGTGCTTCCATCCCGACCCGACCTGGACCGCATAGTATCCGTGCTTTTGCCGCGTCTTGTGCGAAACGACCTGGACTCGGTCGAGTTGCAGGACGGTGCATGCGGTGCGTTTGCCGGTCTCGGGATCGTAGATGGCGGTCATGCCCTTCTTGATGGCAATGGCACCCGTTCGGAGAGGAGTCGTCGCCGCCTTGCGTTCGAGAGCCGCGGTATTCGTCGACTTCAGCACCGGCAGGTCCTGGCCGACATTGAAGCGATTCGGTCGAGGGGTGTCCAAGGACCGGATGCCAAAGGATCGTCTGGGGACATCCTGGACCAGAGATGAAGGGTTCCAGAGAGGCGAAAGCGCCTGCCTCAGCCCGAGTGGAAGCCGTGGCGGCATTGTGAGAAGTTAACTGATCGTGTCCAGACGATGATGTTGGATTGTTGAATTGGAGATGAAAGTGAGATTTTCCGGAGGTTTGCGAAAGACCGCCGGAGATGCCAAGACCGGAGTTGGTTTGAATTAACGAGTTAAAAACAATAGTTGGTTACAATAATTCTTGAACACGATTAATAAATGGAGCTATTCTAACCATTCATGAAGCTGTACAGAATATTCGTCCATGATATTGTCTTGGAATCAGCCAACTCAAATAATGTACATAGATCTACAAAAGCCCCAAAACAGCCTGCCTTAATACTTAGCGGAACACAAAACAAAGCTCAATCAAATATAGACTAAAGATCAATCCCCTTCAGAATAATAGTCCAATGTCCATATTGAAATCCAAATCCATCCCAGAAAAAGACATTCGATTCGCTCCTAAGCGGAAAAGCGCGGCGTCAAAAACCCCCATTTAACTAATTTAATTCAAGTCAACGAAGGACGTCACCGAAATCTCACCGAAGTTCCGAGTCTCTTTTTTTCCAGCTCCAGACTACGAAATCGATCAAGCAACACAAATGCCCTCACAACCCATGACGACCTTCCGGCCGCTGTTCCAGCGGTATACGGAGCTCTTCCAAGGGAGGATATTCTCTCGAAGAGCTATTCCCGTCTCTAATTCCAACCAGCTCGCTCGGCTGAGTACCACCACCACTACTACCTGCGCATGCTCGTTCCGACAATCACCACAATCGATCTATCGGGCCAGCAGACAGACCACGTTCACGAAACGTCCCTTCTCCTTCCGTGGTCGGATACCTCGTCGCGGCTACTCCACGAAGGCGAAATCCGAGGGGGAGCCGCATTCGCTATCGCAGCGGCTGAAGAAGCTGTCCCGCGAGTACGGATGGTCTGCGCTGGGCGTGTATTTGTTGCTGTCAGCGCTGGATTTCCCGTTATGTTTCGCGGCCGTGCGGCTCCTGGGGGTGGATCGGATAGGGCATTGGGAACATGTTATTATAGAATCGGCGAAATCGGCGGTTAAGAGTGTGTGGCCCTTTGCGGGAGAGAAGAAGGAAGTGACGGAGGAGACGTCAGGATCCAGTATTGATCATGGAGTGGTGGAGGCTGAGAAGAAGAACGCTGGGGAGGGTGCCAGTATGTCTCATCACCCATTTCCCCATGAAGACCCTAATCTGACCCCGCCCTAGGTATTTGGACACAACTGGCCCTCGCATACGCCATTCACAAGAGCTTCATCTTCCTACGTGTGCCGCTGACAGCAGCCGTGACACCGAAGGTCGTCAAGACATTGAGGCGTTGGGGCTGGGATATCGGCAAGCGCAAGCCCAAGAACCCGTAAATACCTCATCATGAAAGGGTGGACTGGTTTGGATATGTTATTATATACAGCAATAGACTCCCATTCAGCAACCTGGAATAGAAATACATGCATGATTGTACATTAGCAGATAGGTTTCTTCATCATTGAATCCATCTGATATCTCCTTTCCTCGCTTGACAGGGTATGTGAATCCGTGAGCGTGCAACTGCAAAATAATGCAAGACGTCGAGAGATTGCAAATTAGGTCTCAAAGCAAAAAGGCAAGATTCGGAGCAAGAAATGCCATGCAACAAAGGACATGGTGTGTATTTCACTCTATCGTAGACGGATATATAACGCTCCAGAAAGCCTGCCGACGTATGCATAAGAGAGGATGTGCACAAGTAGATGCATACATCAAACCAAAACAGCGACTGAGCGCTCCTTTACAGTATCCTGGAAAAGCAAGAATGGTGGGATATGGGGAAGAATTGCGTCACATATCAATCGTATCGTTAAATCTCAGAACACCATTGGCTTTCATCACGCCATTGACGCCCTCTGGCATCCGGTAGGCCCATTCAGCAGCGACGCCCATTGAACCTGCTGCTGCTAAAGCACCGGAGCGCGTGAGTTGCTCAGCCTCATCAGAAGTATCTGCAACGAGTACCAAGCCTAACTCCTTAATCGTTCCCACCAGTGCCGGCATTACATTCTGCGGAGCCAAGTGGTCAGTATAAGAGCAATCAAAAGGCACGATCGAAGTGGAAAAGTAGGGCCTTACCAGAAGACTGGAACGACAGATGAGTCCCATGAAATTGTTGCTCTGCGCTATCCGGGCGGACTCCTTGATAGACATTGAGGTCCGGCCACTGCTCTGGATCACTGGCTGTCCACTAGCATCCCCGGATAAATCTCGAATCTTGCCCAGATCGTTGCAGAGCAGCACGGGATCTGACGCATTCTAGGTCAGCTATCAATGGTCACGAGATACAAAACACTTGAAGAACTCACAGTTGGGTTGTTTCCAGTTGAGGGCACTGCAGATGTTCGGATTGTACGATGTGAAGACAATGGAGCGCATGAAATCAGGGCTCTTCTCTCTGGACTCTCGGGCGTGATCAAACACCACCGTGAGTATAGAGTCCGCAAAGGTGTTGATATCGGGTAAGCACGTCAGGTCCAATCTCTGCTCATCAGCAACGGAGGGATACAAGATGGCCAGAGCGACATGTATTCCCATGGGAAGGTGACGAAGCACATCCCGCAAGGACATATACGATCCAGCGAGAATCCGGTGTAGCTCAGCGATATCATCAGCCGTCTTACCCCGCAACGACGCCAAAATATGAGATTCGTCTGCGCCTCTCTCCAGACCGATTTTTCTGAATTGGTCATAGGATAGATGAGAGATAGGAATATCGATGCCATGATGATCAACAATGAATCGTGGGTAGAGAACAGGTACTTTGTCCTTGGTCAGTTGGACAAAGAGCTGCACATAGTCGCCCGAGAGACTGGAGCCGGTAATCAGCCCATTATGCTCATGATCAAGAGCACTGGTTGCCTTCCAATAGGTGGCAAAATGTGTAATCTCGAGAGGGTCACCGTAGTATGGTTTGATGACCTGGAAGTTGAAACGGATTTGGCCGATTGACCGAAGTCGGGGGTCAAATAGAGGTAGACAGCAAGAGCCAGCGCTGGATCTTTCGGCACTAAACACAGAAGGCAAGGCCACACTCTTCGCTATTACCTTTGAGCCAAAGGTCGGGAAGATTTCAAAATCGACTGCAAAGGTATCAAGACGATCAATCTGGAAAGATACCGTCCTGGAGTCCTCCTGGATCGGAAGCATAATGGTTCGAGGAATCAGGTCTGACATCTTTGACGAGATTGTCAGCCGAGCGGCGGGGTAGCGTCCGGCTTGGTCAAATATGATCGATCCAAAACCAGGCTGTTCGAAGTATATATGAACGAAGACTTTGGTGTCAAGGAAGTTATGTCCATAACGTCTCAGCGGTATGATTGGCGGTGGGAGGGAAAGGTCCGGGATACCGTCACCACCCGTCTGCCAGTCTGTAGACATTGTGTCTTCTGGCAGCGGCTCTGGCTCAGATCCCGATATCAAATTCAACCCGTTCAGAACGTCTCCAGGCCGCTGCTGCGACAGACGCGGGTCCCTGTGGCGGGACCATAGGAGCACCATGCATTCTAGATGTCCTTCCCAGGCAGCGTAGTACATGGCTGAAAGCCCCTTCTCGTCGACAACAGCTGCATCGGCGCCCAGTTCCAACAAAGTTCGCATGCAGTCCACGCATCCTTCACTCGCAGCATGGAAAAGGGGTGTCCACTGGTAGAGCTTATCTCTCTGGTTGAGGTCAGCTCCATGCTGCTTCAGAATGAGCAGCAGCTCGGGAGTTTGAGATGCTCTCGCCACCATGTGTTGAGGATATAGACCCTCGGCATCTGGAAGCAAAAGGGCGTTCCTCTCGAGCAGCATTTTGACGATGGGCACTGAACCATGCTGACAGGCCAGATTGAGTGGGATGTGATCGGATTCTGATGCGGGGTTAATCCTAGCATTGTGGTGAAGCAGCTGTTCTGCACAGGCTAGCTGATCACGGACAATACTATGAATAAGTGGCGTAAAGTTATCATGGTCCATAAAGTCCACCGTGTGAGGAGCAGCCTCGAGCAAGTCGTGGACCATTTCGACCCTACCATGCATACAGGCATAGTGGAGCGGAATCCTGCCATAGACATCGGTCCTGGAAATGTCGACCCCTCCAGACAAGCCAGCATGGAGCACAAAAGGTCGTCCTGAGATGGCGGCCTCGTGTAGGCAGTTCCGTTCATTGATATCATCCTCTGCGTGAATGTCGACCAGATGACTGTCCAAAAGCAGTTCCAGGACATCGTCAGAGAAGTCGCTGATTGCGGCCAGGAAGGTACGTGTGACCCGATCTCGAGCGGCGGGAGAGGATTGTACCTTCGTTAGCCATTCGCGGAGTGTCTGAAGATTGCCCGTAGCCGCTGTCTGCAGAATCTGGAGATCAAATTCATCACCCTCGCTGCCGATATGTTGCGCAGGTACTGTTCGCTCCGACGGGCGGACTGTGTCAAAATGGATGTTCTCTCCTTCCGCCCACGCCTCCAACTCCAGTCGAGCCGTCGTCGCCCGATCTGATAGATCACGTAGTACTTCTCTGTTGAAACATGGTTGCACTTCGACAGCACGATGGAGATATAGCTCTTTCATGCGGGACTAAAACGGGAGTTAGCAGAAGATGCAGGCACCTTAAGTGAGAGCCAGTTCGGACCTTTGATGTTTTATCCCACTGCCATTTTCGTCAGCTATACCACCTAGCAAGACGAGAATCCATGATATCGACGAACCTTTTTCAAAATTTTCGACACAGCAGTCTCGTTTATCTCTACGAATTGCTACCGAACCATGTTAGTTCCCTCCCACAAGAGGAATTCTACGAAGACTGAACCCACTTGGAGTTTATTCAAGTCGCCATCAAACTGCTGAAAGCCTTCGAGTAAGGCGACATAATTTGCCGGAGCTTTCGAGTTGGCGTATGTTCGCGACTGGATGACCCTCTTCTTGTCAAGTAACGTCTTCAACCGTAGAGAAAACTGTCTTCCATCAGTACTGTGAAAAAAAAAAAGTCTTCAGTAGGGTAGTGGTCCACCTCTGCTTCTTTCTGAAGATAGAATGCATTGACTTTCTCAATCTCCCGCTCCTGTAAGTGGTCAGCAGGTATCCAGGCTCGTGTTCCCAGAGGCTTCCGCGTACCAGTCGGAAGAAGAAGACTTCTTTGTTCGCGCGCAAAGCAGCCTGGGGGTCCAGCGTATCGTGAACATCGGTATAGCTCTGGGCCGGAATCGTCGGGGTGGCGCTCAGTTGCTTTATGAGCTGTGGACGAAAGATTCAACTGCGTAAGTAGAGCTCCCTCCTCAGCATCAGGGAAAAGTCGGGGCGTACCTTTTTCAAGGCTTTATAGTTGACGAAGCTTGCAGCATACTCCGGGAGGTCAAGCTGCCTTCGCTGAATCTGCTTTCCGAACTTCCTGTGATAGAAACCGAGTCAGAAGGGCAGTCCAGCGCCAGGCAAAGGGTTAACCAGGGCATTGAGGAGCTGTCCACATTCGTCCAGCACTCCTGCGAGAGCTCCTCGACCCATAGGAGAACGCACATATTGACCGCAAATGCGTGAGAGCCAAGCTCTTACTTCCCCTCTTGCGCAAACACTGGTTTGATCCCAGCAGGATCGGGCGGCTGCCACAGCAGACAAAAGAACCTAGAGAGAAAGCCGGAACCGGGGAAACAGATTCATAGGAAACCGGGGAAAGACTGCATAGATCACGAAGCAGTTCCCGAGGCCAAGTTCCCAGAGCGAGACAGCAGAAACGGCAAGCACCGGACGAAGACGCTGCTACAGAAGCAGATAACAAGCAGTCATGAGGGGCTTTTTTTCGGAAGGATCAGAGAACGAGCAATGCGCGAGGTGGGGGAATGGATGGGCAAGGGCAATACTGCTAGCCTGTGTCGGGAGGAAGTAAAGGACCAGCTCCAGCAGATGGGGAGACGACTGCACGTGGGCCCGATGATGCGGAGGCTACCGAAGTTGAGAAACACAATAGTAATCCGCAAGGGTCTGCAAGCTCTTGCTGAGGACCAAGAGATTGAGATACAACGAGTGGGCTGTACAGGATGAAGCTATTGGCGCAGCAGACGCCAGGGACCAATTGCCGCGAAGGCGTCTTTTTGCACGCGAGATACGCTGGCAGTTCAGCACGGCCAAGCGACGAACAGCTCTCTTGAGAAGGGGGGCAGAAACACAGCAGAACCCGTAATGGTAGTTAAATGGCTGTGCTCAGAGCGATGCGAGTTGAAGCGGAGCTTCTCGTGGTGGTTGTCAGCGCGCTTGAGCCTTGAGGTCCAGAGAACCCTTGATGGACGCGCACCAATCACCATCGCCAACCACAGCACGTTCCAAGCTCGCTCGACCAGAGTTAGTGACACCTTTGTAAAAGCCAGTCTAGTCAAAAGGAACATGAACGAATGAGTTTCCTACGTTAGTCTCTGCAAAAATAGCCAAAGAGAGGGCCCATTCAGCACAAACGCTAATCTCAACACGACCTAGAATCCACAGAATCGAGAACATATAAGGACCGCGAGATCGATTCTCATTATGTCACATCACACAGCACAGTCCGTCAACCTTTCTCCGACGCTGGACCGGGGTCGTTTTTGATTTATCCGTGAATAATAACAATAACAATAATATGAGCCCATGTGCTTTCTCTCCTGACGATCTCCAGCCGTAAAATAACTACATATATGATATGATATGATACTGAGATATGGTAGTTACAGTCACATCGATGATAGCTACGACTACTAATACGTCCCGAGCTCGCATACAGCAAGTGGAATTCGCCGTGTTGGACTTCGTATTAATTTACTACTCCCTAGTTCTACTCGAGAATCCATAGAGTGGTATGTGTTACGTGGTAATGATTATTCCACCAATAGTTCAACGCTACAATTCTGTATGTTAAACGGAGAAACGAACAATAGGCTTGTGTGGCTATAATAGCTGGAAGCTAGAAAACAAGCAAAAAAAGAGACATATAATAGCAAACACGTTACATATACTGAGTCAAAGTAACTCAGGTATAGGACAAAGACAAGAGAGATAGAGATACAATATTCCCCTTTTGTTCCTTATTTTTGGAATCTTCTGTGCTTCAGGGAATGAATTGGAGAAGTGATCAGAATTCATTGTAGTGTACGAGTACCCGTACGGCCTTGGCCTATGCTTTCACAAAAGAGACTTCAAATAGCAGATAAACCACCAAAAAAGAAAAAATAAAAGAGGAGAAGAGGAGAAGGAAACGGGTAGGTGAAAACGATGACTGCGCGCAACCACCCATTGGGAAGTGGATGGTGGCGGACGGAGAAGTGTAAAAAAAAAAGGTGAAGAAAACAAGGCAGAGATCAAATGCCTAGAAAGAAAAGAAAATACAACGGAAAGGTCGAAAGTAACGGCAACAGATATATTCCGACACAATATAGAAGGGCAAAGGGGAGGAGAATGCAGACAAGAGAAGCTCGGTGGCAGTGGTACTATAAAGTCATGCATAGAAGGCCAAGTCTACGGGACATAATGGCATATTGTATCATATTATGCCAGCCCGCAAGATTAAAAAGAAACTAAATAATAATACGGCCAACAGGCCGCATTCTTTTTCTCAAAATTGCAGTCTCTTCGGCGAGATTTCAAAATATCTCGCAAGAGCGCACAGAGAGATGGGTTCAGATAGAACTATAGGCGTGAAAGAAAAATCATGGGAATCTCTAGAAATTTTGTGCGATACCAGCATTCCCTTGTTTCGGGAACACGGCTGGATTCTCGATTCGCGTATTACGCCGAGCCTGAACATCACGAATCACAGGTGGGTCCATGTAGTGGTTTTGCTGCGAATGGATGTCATGGTAGTAAGGATTGTCATCGTAGTAGTTGGCCGCGGGCGGTACTGCGGCAATAGGGCTGTCCTCGGAGCCTTCTGATCTCCCAGCTGCTGAATATGCAGACGATGCATTCGAAAGGCCACGGTGAATATCTGGGTGCCGGTTGGTACTTGCAGGAACCCCACCCAGGGCAGTGATGGAATCATCCGAATGTGGCCCGTCTTCTGAATACTGGATCGTTCCGTCACTCGGGGAGGCTGCATGGTGATATCCAGGTATGCTATCAGGGTCTGACATAGCCAATCCTACACCGGCTCCACTGGAAAGATTCGTGGACGCCTTGCGGGCATTTGACGTTGTGCCCCATCCTCGGTATCCTGAACTGTCTTCATCTCTGTAGCTGTTGGTCGCCATCGGAGGGAGATCGGGGTCATTGTTAGGATTGAAGCCATATTCTTCCACCTCTTTTCTCCTTTCCTCTTCAGCCAGCTTCCTTTCCTTTCGCTTCCTCCACCAGAAAAGCAGACCTAGGATAATCAACGCAACGGAAACAACCGGCACCACCACTGCCACTGCTATGGTACCCCCTGGGGAGAGTCCGCTCGAATGTTTGGCAGAAATCGTGGCCGACGTCGATGATCCAGCTGTGGCTGAGGATGCCGAGCCACCTGTCGCTTGGCTTTGCGTCGCTGCAGCGGTGGATGTGATAACGATCGTCGTAGCGCTTGGAGTGCCTCCACCGGAGGGCGTTTCGGTGGTGATAATGGTCGTAACATCCGGTGTTGCGGATGTCGTCGGTTCAGAAGAGGTCGACGAGGACGAGGATGTCGAGGTAGGAGGGTTTGAGGAGGTGGACGAAGTGGAAGATGTTGACGTCGTCTCCGGTATCGATGAAGTCGACGTAGTGGACGTCGAAGTACTTGATGTGGTCGTGGGAGTATCCTGGCTAGTAGATGTTGCTGATGTAGTTGTGGTGGGCGCTGTCGTCGCCGGACTCTGTGCTGTTGCCGCTGTTGTCGTTGTTGTTGGTGATGACGCCGCAAAAGGGCTCGCTGCACCAGCTGTGATGATATTTTAGTACTGACACTTTTGGCATTGTCTCTCGGGATTCGCGATAACCTTACCTGTAGACATCTTGAATATTAGGAAGGAACACTCTCAATGGCTCTTTTGTCAGTCGGCCTCGAAAACTGGCGAGTTCCTGTCCAACAAACTGCCCCCACTGGGAATTGTCCAGACCAGCCAGTCCGAGTATCCGCTGTTCTACTCCTACAAAGACGCGTGAGGAGATGCAGTGGAACTCTTCGGTGCTATCCGAAATCAAAAAGCAGCAGCCAATTTTTGTTGCCGACAGTCGTCGATTCCAAACGTCTCTGCCAGTCGAATTAGGCCAATGTATGGGGATGTCACGGTCCTGCAAGTCGGGCCACCATGGAGGAAACAAACTAACTGGCAACGAGGACACAATGGCGACTGGTACCAACGCGCAACCACAGCGGGAGAGGTGAGGTTTGCCGCGTGTCACCGATCTCTCGACTTTGATGGAACAATTTGGATGTGGGTTCCGACTCCCAAATCGCGATCGGGGGTGCTGATGAAGGGATTGGCGTTCCGTGATCCTGGAGCGTGAGGCCAGGATACCGTGAAAAAATCGAGGTACCCGATCCGATTATGCGGTTACTGAAGATTGGACCAAGGTCGTTTGCGGAACGCGAGTTAACGGACCCAGAGAGAGACAGCAGTGGATTTCCTAGACCAATTTGCGCAGAGCGGACCAGGACCAAGGCGGGGGGTCATTGATGGAGAGAAAGGGGAGGAGGGTGGAATGACCGGACTCAGTTCTGGAGTTAGCTGTGGTATTTGGGATAGTCAGCGGGAAATGGAGGAGACATTGACGGGGAATGACTTTTAAGGGGCCCGGGCGTTGGGAGGGTATATCACTTGGCGAAACCGAGACTCCGCAGGGCTGAAGAGAATGCCTTTCAAGAATCACATAAATTCTTTCGATCCTTTCTATGAGAGAACAGTATTTTTTGCCGTTGACCACAATAACTCGAAGTTACCCTCATCACTCGCCCCTCAAACGCACACGACTCCAGTTACTAATTAATTACTGCAGCCCAGCCACGGCCCCGACCGTATCCTCTTCGGATGAATGCGGCAAGAATACTGAACACCACCATTTATGATTCTTAGATCTACCGCTACAACTCAGGTTGTTGTCGACACGACTGTTTGCGGAACCCCCAGAGTTACCACTCCCTCATAAGGTTCCAGTGTCCCTAGGTACAACTTGACTACCAGCTGTCCGGAACACGAATATGACACGAACACCGCTTCCTGTGGACAATCGTAGCACAGGCGGACCACCGACTGGTTTCGCTGCGTTTCATTATCTTTCAACACACAAAAAACACGCAAGTACGCGTCAAAAAATCCATTACATGACAGACTACCTAATCCGGTACTACCTCACTCCGCTAGAGTGAACTTCCCGTGGTAATATCGGATATACGTAACTAATCTCATTCCCGCTGCTGGATGACATTTCCATTCCATACCTAACTAGTGACTACATCTCCTCTAGAAATTCATTACCGACGACTCTCGCGTCAGAATCATTCAGAATCCGTTTCAAATTACCCATCTTCCGTGTGTTCACTGTTCCGCGCCACCCGGCCTCTGTCCAGAATTTGAACTTGAACTCCCGCATTTCAGTACGTAGTCGGATCCACCATCAGGAACCTGAGCCGCTCCACAGCCAGGATTTGGTTCTTTTCTCGAATCAAACGGGACAAAAAAAAATCCGATTTCGCACAATCCTCAGCAATACTCTAACTACGCTCTTACCGCGGGAAAGGATATAATTAATATAGGCTTTCACCTACCAACTGCTGGACCTGGGGTTAACTAAGTTACGGTAGTTACCCGAGGGTCCCTCAGGCACGCCGCGTAGTTAGTGATGTCTTAACTAACTAGTCATGGGTAAATGACATACGCATGCCGTTTCTAATAATAGCTTCCTCACGCTTCAGACATGACCTCTGACAACTTATTCCGGGGGGAGAGATACATCTGATATCGCCTGTAGAAGGACATGAATAGAGAGAGAGAGAGAGAGAGAGAGAGAAGGAATAGGAGCAATAAAGTCTAATTGATTGAGAAGTCAGGGACAGAGATTGACAACTTCCCTTGTCTTCTTCCCGGGGCTTCCTGGCTTGCGCCTCGTGGTACATCACGCTACGTAGTACGTTGTCAGCAGATAGTGGGACGGTTTTGATTGCGCCGTAATAATTCGCGCCCAGCCCGGCAAAAGGGAGTTTTCCAGCAGGACGACTTCATCTCAGTCACCTCATTGGTTCAAAAACTTTGAAGATTCCAAGCGCAATGAATAACGGTATCCTATCATCCTACACTAGCTAGCTAAATTTACAGACACATATATCACTAGCAGAGAACGCACACGGAAAAACACCCCCAGAGTGAAGAACGCCTGCAGAGCCTGCAGGGTCGTGAGAAAGGAAGATTTTAAGAAATAGGTGGTAAGGTGGAGGGACCGGAGAAAGCATCCCTATAAATAAGATATATATATGTGTGGCACGAAAGAGAAATGCAATCAAGATGAGAGCAAGAGATACGGTCTATGTACGCCTGGGCCATCAAATATATAGAAAAAAAAAAGAAAGAGAAAAAAAAACCGAACCCATACCCACAGTGAAACCCCAATGGATCAGGGAAAGATGGAGCAAGCAGGTCATGACTTGACTTCAGGAAAGACACACTGAAGACATCATTAGAGAACTGTCAGAAACCAGGATCAGACGATAATCGGCGTTCCATATTTAGTTGTTGTTCATATCCCACTTGGGGCGCAGGCTGGTTGTAAGGTCATCCTTGGTACCAACGTTATCTGCTGGAAGACGGCTGACTCGGTATGCGCCAGCGCGGATATTGTGTGCATGGATAGGAGAAACTGCAGCAATTCCAGTCCGGTTGCTGCGGATACTTCCAGCATCGCTTCCGCTGTCGACGTTCTTGAAACGACCCGGCGGCGCAAAGTCGAGGGTCGTGAATGTTCCCGACTTCCGCAGGGCATGTCTAAAAATCACAGTTAGAATGATTGTTCCAGAGAAGAAGGGGGTTAGGGAGAACTTACGGGCTAGGAATGGCGGCAAGGTCAGCGAAGGATGAAGCAAGCGGACTATGGGCCCTGACCGCCGGAGAGAATGGTCGGAGTCCGCCAGTCGGGCTCTCTGGACGACCGTCTATTCGATCCTTGAGACTGGGTGGTGCATAATCGATGGGGAGGATCATAGAGTCATCCCTCAGCGCGTGTGGAGTCGGGAGAACATGAAGAGGCGCCGGCGGAGGTGCGGGCTTCTTCGGTCCTCGTGGCGGTCCTGGAAGCCTTCCAGAAGCTGAAGAGAAGGCGCGCGGACCCGGAGGCATGATACCACTTCCCGAACCTGTAGGCCTATGTCTCGCGGCTCCTTGGAATCGTGGAGGAGCGCGAGGAGGAGGCGTCATAGCTCGGCGGCTGACAGGTTCCGCCCACGGTCTTTGGGGACCGGTCAGGATGTCGCCGGTGGCTGGATCATAGACAGCGCTGTCTCCGTAGAACTCGGGACCGAAAGGTTCGGAGTATTCTTCTGGTCCCGACTTGTTCTCATCGAAGTATTCCTTGTAGAAGGATCGGATTCTGTTGGCACGCTGCTCGGGGTTGTCCGAGGGATCCTCCGGGGGCAAAGGTCGGATGCCTAGGGTCAATCGACGATTATCGTAGGTGTATTCCACAGAAGCTGGCTGCGGCGGCGGTCCTTTGGGATGGCTAGCCTCCTCTTTGTGCTGCTTGTCGTCCTCCTCTGCAGACATAATATGAACAGCAGGGATGTCCGAATCGAATTTGGGCATATCACCATAATCGCTGGCCCCGTCACTAAAGGGAAGGGAGATCCTAGGGAGTTGACGCGCCGCAGTCGACTCAGACGGTCCAGAAGAATCGGTAACCATCTGCGCGGAAAAGCTCTCCACTGAGAATGGCGACTTCGGCTCAGGTGACAATGGAGGGGTCTTGACCGACTCTCTGGTTGTGACTGCTTGCCCAGGAATTACTTCATCCTGGCTGGAGTGAACGATTGGAGATTGAGCTCGACCCGGAAGATTCGAAGATTCCTTGCCATGATCTGTTTCGTTGGGGCTGTCGTTGCTTCTGTTGAGATTTCCAGCCGGATTTTGTTGCCCACGCTGAGGCATTCCCGGGGGGATAAACGCCATCGATGGCAAGCGAGGTTCCCTGATAGTGTTCTCCGAATTGGGGTGGCCTACAGCATCACTGTGATGTGGAGTAAGGTCCCGGACGCGCGGCGGGGATGATTGTGACATTCGCTGGGCATTCTGCAGAAGGTTCTGATTCATATCATCCGGTGCAAGCCTGCTACCACCTCCTATACTAGAAGCATCATCCTGGCCGTATCTGGGGGAGTGCGGGTATGATCTCATGGATGCATTGTCACCCAGGTAGGCCGTTGCTGGTCGGTACTTGTCGTCGTCGATGCTAATCGATTTCGAAAGGGATCGAAGTGAATCTCGAGAGCCGTGCAGGCCCGGTGGCAGAAGATAGGGGCTTGCCATCATGTCCAGCGACATACCCTTTCCAGCTTTGCGATCTCCCTTTTCAGCCATCTGGGTTCCAGAACCCGGCTCCACCACATCCATGCCGAAATCAAGCGACTTATGCTTGTCATTCGCATCTTCATTCCGCAACTTCTTGACGTGCCGTCTATGTAAGATGATCAATACAATTGCGGCGCAGACTATGGGAATCCTGTACATCAATTAGTCCCGATTGAGTGACGAGTTACAGTTATAGGGTTGAGCGTACACAGCACCTAGCACGACGGGCAATGTAGCGGTGGTCATGGTACTGGTTGGTTTCTCACAGTACGAAGACGTGTCATCTGCCGAACAAGAGTGATATGACGAACTTGTCGTTGCGGAAGCGGATCTCCTGACCAGAGTCGGGCTGTCCGATATCGATAGGAAGGGCAGGCGTTCTGGGGGAATAGGGTGCGGGCGAGGTGCCGGAACCCGTTTGCCCAGATGGACGCCATGGCGTCTCAAATGCGAATGAGGCATTATGTATGTTGCTATCTAGACCGTCTGTCCTCGGGCCAGAGGATCACCTCTCGGACAGGTCCGGACGGTCTCAATATCTCAAAGACACGAAGGCAGCACCAGAAGTCCCAGAACGAGAGAAGATATTAGAATTCCTCCACGAAAATAACAGACCGGAAGCGGTAAAATCGAAGCACAAATAATTCATGGACACGATAACGGCGATCTCAATCATGAACGATTGGCGTGACAACCTAATCCACAGGGAGGTCGAAAGAATCGCTCCGGAAAAGAATGACGAGTATGATTATTACTTGCGAAAAAGGAGTGAATAGGACAATCCAAGTCCTTGTAAAGAACGTCGGCTCACGGCCAGTTGGAGGAAGGGACAGGAGGAATTGAAGGAACAGAAAGCTGCCCTGAGGGATCCCTAAGTGAGAGAGGAGGAGAAGGAAGAGCAGGAGAGGGTCGAGAAGCGACCGGGGCGAGAGCCAGAGCGGTCCAGAGGGGCCGTTGTATCCTTACCATTCTGAGCCTGCGGAGCCCACGGAGACAGTCTACTGTGTATCTAAGGATCGAGGCGGGAGTTTCACACGGTGGAGATAGGGAGTCGCACTGGAAAGAAGGAAATGAACCAGTTGGCGCAGCCGGCGTGCTGGATGGGCGCTCTGTCTTTGCTCATATTGGACCAACAGTCGTGTCTTTCACGATGGTTTGAATACTAGCCTGGGAAAAATGGGCCGGACATGTCTTGTCTGACCCCTGAGGAGTTTAGAAGGTGAGTGAGAATCACAACTTTGGGGCTTCTAAGTTCTCCCCCTGGGCCGTCCCTTGTTAGCGTCAGGAACGCCTTGATCTCTCCACCAGTCATGAATCATCAATGTCGTAGATCGTCCCTCATCCCCCACTTGACTATCCAGGATGATTGAGGCTATCAACTCGTCACTCACGCCAAACCTCCTAATCAGCTGTCGTGGCCTGTTAGGAAAGGGACTGCTCTCAAGGGGCAATCCGGCTCTCCGACGCTGGCGAGAACTTCATGGCTGACACTGGCCCCTCTCAGTGTCAAGCCGACTTGTAATCATCTGAGCGCTTC